>APFE031163471.1:103879-252262 GCA_000404065.3 Pinus taeda
ACATCCACCCATGGTATTCATGCACACATGGTATTGTGACATCCACCCATGGTATTCATTCACCCATGGAATTAACTCGTGGTATTGTGACATCCACCCATGGTATTCATTCACCCATGGAATTGACTTGTGGTATTGTAGCTAAAAAATACTATAAGTAATAAATCACATTTTGTGAAAGGACAGATTATCTGCCACAATGTAGTTTTTGTAGTTATTCTTTGTTTTAAAAAAAAATTTCTTTGTGGTTTGTTTGTTGGGCATTCTCCTCTTTTTCTTTTGGCATTTCAATTTTTTAAGTATTAGGGGTGTCCACCAAAGATCTGGATTAGTGATATTAAAGCAAGTTATGATTCCATCAGAATGAGGGTTTCATGCATATTTCAGTTTCAAGAATTTTCAGAAATATTCAACAAACTTCCGGCATGTGCTGTGACCTCCACAGAGCACTTTCTTGGGCCAAGCAGGAAGAATTTTTCTTTTTTCATATTTTTGCAGGAATGTTTTTTGGGAGGTGAGTTTGCAAATCAGATATGAAACATTTGGTACAACATTTAAAAAAAAAAAACAATCTGGATTCCTTGAGAAAAAACACCAAAATTCAAAAATCAAATTGACCGAGTCAGAGTCTAGATGAGGGAGATATCGCTGATTTAAAATCATCTATGTTGTAGAATTTTTGTTTGATGATAATTGGTGGACAATGAGTCTCCTATCATTTTCTGAATTTTTTGTTCAAAATTTCAAAAAAAGGATTGTAGAGCTGAGCTCCTATTTAAAAATCACCCAATATAAAAAAAATGGGTCGAATCAGAGTTTGGATGTGGGAGATATCGCTGATTTAAAATTGACTATTTTTTTTTAAACTTTTGTGACAACGAAAAATTGTAGCACAAATATGAGATTCTAGAATGTCCAGATAAGGATTTCCAACGCATGGGAAGATGTAAAATGGTCTTTCTACTTGGAAGAGCAGGTTATAATAAATATTTTGTGCTATATTGACTGAGTTATGTCCATTTTAATTATGTAGTATCATTCGAAGTGGGTTCCCATTGGAGACATGCCCTCCCACCCCACTTTAGTAGACACTTGCTTCACATTCATCAGTTTCAGCATAGCAGCATTCGGCTTGGGTGATTTGGAGATGTGCCCTTTCGCCCTAGCCTATGTAGGCACCTGCTACTTCATCAACAAGGAACATCATGGTTATGGGTCAACTGCACAAAATACTTGTCATCGAAGTCCATTTGCTAGGCTACACACTTTTAGTATCATAGTTGGTCACAAGCATTATAGGGTATCTCTATCCTTGGATCTTCGTTTGTCATTGTTATGGGTCATCCACAAACCCACACCTCATCGAAGTCCATCTTCTAGGCTACACACTGTCAGTATCACAATTGGTCACAAGCATTACAGGGTATCTCTATCCTTGGATCTTCGTTCATCATGGTTATGGGTCATCCACAAACTGACACTTCATCGGAGTCCATTTTCTAGGCTGCACATTATCAGTATCATAGTTTGTAACACGCATTACAAGGTATCTGTATCCTTGGATCTTCGTTCATCATGGTTATGTTTTAACCACATAAAACCCTTCTCTTCAGTGGGTCGTCATATTCAACAAAAGCTTTGCATAAGGGAACTTGATGCAATGGGCACCATTGATCTTAAGGAGGGAAGGAATGATCTGAATGGAAATTGGCATCAACCCATCGTATTCATCCACCCATGTTATTCATCTGCCCATGGAATTTATCGATGGTATTGTAAGAGGCATCCACCCATGGTATTTATCAACTCATGGTATTCTAAGTGACATCCAGCCATGGTATTTTCCCATGGTATTGTGACATCCACACATGGTATTCCTTCACCCATGGAATTGATCCATGGTATTCATTCACCCATGGAATTGACCCGTGGTATTGTAATTGAAAAATACTATAAGTAACAAGTCACATTTTGTAAAAGGACAAATAGTCCACCACAATGTAGTCCTTACAATTATTATTTGTTTTAATAAAAAAAATCTTTCTGGTTTTCTTTATTGGGAATTCTCCTTTTTTTCTTATGGAAATTTCAATTTTTTAGATCTTGGCGGTCTCCCCCCAATATCCATTTCAATATTTTAGATCTTCAGGGCCTCCCAACAAGATTTGGATCAAATGATTTCCCTTGTGAGTTAATGCAACTTACAGTCTTTTCTAAACAATTTATAAGAACGTTTTGTTGTTCCAACCAATCCATATCAATCAATAGGTCATATGACCCTAAGTGAAGGATGTTTAATTTTATATCTGTAGAATATCCATTTACATCTAGCATACATTGTTTTAACACATGGGTCTCTTTCCATTTGGTACCAGTGGCTAGTTGTACCAACCAAGGACTTTGATTTTTTTTTTTTTTAACTTATACTTTTCCTCAATCTGAGGTCTAATATAGCTTAAACTAGACCCAGAGTCTATTAAAACAGAAATAGGTTGGTTTTTAATAATACTTTAAATGTCAATCATTCTAGATTTATGTTCTTCTTATTAGTCCTCTAATGTCGTGCTCATCCTCAAAATGTTTATGGCCACATCATTAATTGTAGGTGCCTCATGTGCCAATTGAACATTCAAAATTGCTATGAGGTTATGGGGAAAACCTTGAAATAGATGTGGTTCACCACAACCCCAACATGTCATCGGCTCTCTTTGTTTACCTCTGGTGCCCTTTTTGATGCCCAACTCCACAGTTTTTTACCATGTCTAAGATTTTGTTCGTTGACCTTGACCCCCTTTGTTAAATTTCTTCCACTGGTGATATTTCCTAATTTTTTTCAAATAAGTAGGCTTCTATCATCTCACATTCACTCCCATTTTTGTTTATCCTTGTTTTACCATGGTATGGAACCTTCATTCTAATTTTTCAACAATTGGTAGCAAAGTTTGGCATTCCTGACTGCTTCATCCAGAGTCCTTGGATTATTTAATTCAATTCTTTCCTTATACATTGTTGGTAATCAATTCAAAAATATTTGGACCTTAGATTTTTCTTCTCTAATGTAGGGCACATAACAAAGTATGTTGGTGAATTTGGTCACAACTTAATCCATGGTAAGCTTCCCCAATCTCCAATCATGGAATTATTTTCCTCGATCGTCATAATACCACTCACTCAAGTAGCGAGATTTAAATTTCAAATGAAAGTCTTCCCATAGAACGGTTTTCCCATTTAACAAGTGTATAATCTTCATCTCCTCCCACCATAGGGAAGCCTTTCCCTGTAGCTAATAGACAACCAATCTTTCTTTCAAGTTGCTTCCATATTCATACACTTGAAAATACTTGACCATATTCAAGAGTGAAGCTTCCGCATCCTCCTCCCTTTCCCCATCAAAGGTAAGAGGTTTTATCTTCTAGAATTCTCCCTGTAATTCCCTCTTTCTCTTATCCTTATGGGATTTAGAATATGTTTTATAATATTCTTTGTCACTTTCAAATTTGTCTGGCATCATCCCTACCTGTTTCCGTTTCGACGATTCCAACTCTACACTCTTTTGACTATATCTCTTAGACCATTCTCTAATTATGTTTTCTTGTTCCTCACTAACTTTTATTAATCGTTCATTATTAGTTCTAAGCTATGCTAATTCCTATTGCAAATCCCTCAATATCTCCACAAACTGAGTGAGAATCGGGGTACTACCTTCCCCTAGTTACACATATAAATCATCCACTCCATTAATAGTTTGGTGCGACTCCTCCATATTTCACTGCAGCCTACTTGCTATCAAAACAACCAAACTAGTAAGAGAAAATTTCCATCTAATACTATTCCTACATAGACGGTAACTTGTAATGGGGCCTCTATTCAAGAACAGTGAAGAAATATGAGCTCTGAAACCATTTTTCATTAACCCTACTATATATAGATTATGTATATATTATATATATATTATATTATAGATACACACACACCACTACAAGGGTCATAAAAGTGACTGGACCCTTTATTAAATGCTTACACGAAGTTTCCCCACGTCTTCTTTAACATGAAGGTGACCCTATTAAGAAATGTTATGGTAATACTAATCACCCTACCAACACTTTGAGTCACTATAGGTATCCTTGCGACTATATTAGTTACGTGGGCTATCATTTTAATAATATTATATATATATAATATATATACACACACACACACACACATATATATATCTGTAGGAGTTCATACGGTTTTAATTTTATTACCACCGTAATTATAACTGATGCCCATTAATAAAATCGTTTTGCATCACTATTTGAAATTCCTAATCTGTGGTTCAATTATTGATAGGCTAAACCTTGATGTTACCTCCCTCTTTTCTGGTTAGATGTTATGGTGACTTAACCTATATGATGGCTCAAGGGATTAAGTCTTAATGACTTCATTTATTAACATATACCACCTCTCAGGCGTTGGTACCCACAAGGTCTTGTCTGGGCACTACTTCATGTGACACTTGTACCCTCGCCCTCACCTTTAACCTCAAGCATGCTCCACATACCCTATTTTGTATGCAATTACACTTAGCCACATGGCTCTTATCCTCTCTAGGGTGATGGGACTTTGATGAATCTGATTCAGTTTACCAGATCTATGGCACTCCCCATCTTACTCGAACCTTGACCACACCTCCCGCTCACTATGCCCACATTCTGTTAGGCACTCTCTCACTGGAGTATGGAAGCTTGATCTTGATGGTTTATGCCATACCATTGGTTTTTTTTGCACTAAACTTTCCCCTTATCGCCCCATCCTCTATATTCCATAGTTTCCCATGTCCACAACAGAGTTTATGGACCCTCATGGCATTTTTCTCTATGGAAGTGGATGAGTTAACAAGTTTGCCCAAGGGTCATGTTGCTTCCCACTAGGGTGAAGATTGTAAGAAGAAACAACACAACGCAGCAAGTTCCTCCTATCTAGTTCAGGTAGCCCTTGCTTAGAATCTCAAACTTTCTTCTTTTTGTATTTTTATTCCTGTATATATATCATCCCTGCAAGGCTCACTATGCTATGAATATGAAGGAATTTGGGAACATTTTCATTGAAGGTGAAGGAAGGGGATTCAAGAGTTCTTTCCATGTCTGCGGTCCTCCCTCCGCAACCCACAGATGTGTCTTTCTGGGAATGTAGGGGGATTTAGTAGTGGTAGTATACACCAGTACCCAACTTTCTTACCTCATTAACCCTTTTTCTCTTGATTTGGAATTCCCAATTTTGTTCATCTCCAACCCACCTCCATCGTGCACCCTAGTGTAGGTATGGCGAGTCCCACCATGACTTTATTTCTATGGGTAATAGGTATTGTCTAATAATTCTTATCGAACGAAGGTTTTTTCTAATTTATTCCTTTGCCTCTAGATTTGGACATGTACATGTACCTCTCAACCTCTTATCCCTCCTGTGTACCATGCATCCCCACCACTTATGGGCTAAATTCACACTCGGCTTCTTCCAAGTTCGTTATATGGCTCGAACCTCTTTCCTCTCCGCGCCTCACTCCAACAGTTAGTGTCAAAAAAATGATATTATTATGCTTCATGGACTCACCCGAGGTTGAATGGCTATATTTTTCTTTGTTGTTGATAAAAAAATTTTCATGACAAGTTATTGAGTTGTTGAGGGGATACAATCCCAACCCAATCCATTTTTACTCTAATTTAATAGGTCTCCACTTAAGGAGTTACAATTCTACTAGTCTGGTTGTATCTTGACAAGGGTTTACTTTTGTTCCCTTGGAACATTGTTATGAAAAACACTACTTAATTTATGAAGTAATGATTTATTCATACGCTCCAGAGGATGTATTTATCTTTTTTCTGATATCTCTACTATTCATAACATCTAACTCATGCTCTAGTCATGACTGTGCTACTGTATTTCACTTTTTGATTTGCTATGTTGATACAATCTTCTGTAAATTGTTTGGGGTTCTTCCTTCTTGTTGTTGGGAGTCTCTTTATATCAATACACTGGATAATTTATCATGTTTAGTGTTCTATTTAAGAAAATCATTGCCAAAATTTTCTTTTCTTATTACAATATTTTGAATTTTAATGTATATGTTGGGCTCATGATGAATGATTTACACAAGTAGTCCTGCAAAACCATGGTTGTCCTAAATAATTATTTTATCACCATTATCTTTCTGCACTACTTTACACAAGTCCTGTAATGCTTCTTGGCCTTTGTTCCTATGTTTTTTCACATCACAGCTTTAGGGAAATTGGTTTTTTGAAATTATAGGCAATTCTGTGATTAAAATGCGCAATTTCTACTCTTTCCATATGCACTTCTATATGTGAAATAGATTACATTTCCCTTGATTGTGAATTTAGTACAGTCATATCTGATTTGGTTACGCTACTACTTGAGCCAAAGCGATTTAATAAATTGTTAATTCTGTGCTTAGAGGAATATCATTTATTTCTTCCTTCCCTAAAGATTTATTGTTTATAATTTACCAGTTTCTGTTAACTGTACATGTGCAATTCTTAGCACAACTTAATAGCAGTGTCATCTACTCAATCTCGTAGGATTTATGTGTAATATGATAATGTATTGGAAAGGTTGCATTCTGGTAACCTGATTGAGTCCACAATTTCAAAAATAAAACTACATGCATGCTGCTTTGACTACATACTATAGCTTTATTTGATGACTCGAATGCTATATATAGTTTTGGTATGACTTCCTAGGTTACTAGCAATGTATATTATCCTATTTCCTTTCCTTAAAGCTACATCTAAGAAGTGACATGTGGGATTTTGCTTGTGTTCACCTGTGAAGCGCTTCTCTAGATCACTTCATTATTCCTTTCTTCCATGCTTTGATGTAGTTAAATTTAACTACTATACTCAACATCAACCTTTTGTTCTTTGAAAACTCAGTGTTAACACTATTTCTAAATTGTTAGATAATTTACTACAGTCATATGATTTACATTTGTAGAAAACAAATAAGTATATAATGATTGCATCCACATAGTACCCATCTTTCACCTACATATGAATACGCGCAACTGGGTATATATATTTAATATTATATATATATATATTATATATTATCTTATTATATATATTATATTTTTTTTTTTTTTCTTATTTCTACTATTTATTTTATATATATATATTAATATATATATATATATTATATATACAACGATTAATGTATTCTTTAATTCCATAGTACAAGCCATACATAAAGAAATATTTGAGTAATTGGAGTACATCGCAAGAGGATTTTTCCACATAGAAACTTTTCATATTTCTTCTTCAGAACTCGAACTTTTACATCTACTCTCACATAAATAATTTAATATGCATTAAGATTTCCATTACTAGAATCATACCATTCAATTGTTGAAAATAAAGATAACTAATTAATATGCATTGATATTCCATTTACTTTAAACATACCAATCAACTGTACAAAATAACGATATAAATAATGTCAAACCAACAATTTAGTATGAATAATTTACTTGGAAAGAATGATTTTCCTATGAATCATGAACCTCCTCCACTAGTTCTCCCCCATGTTGAAATATTTGTTTTCCCCCACAATCAACAACCTCTATTGTTCTGGTATAGGCATTTTTCTGCTTCACCTTCCCTAGCATACTCTCTATAATGATGTCCCATTTTTTCGGGGTTCTCCAAATCCCAATAGCCTACACTTTTCCTATTTTTTTTAATGATTATTTTTCTTCCTTTGAAGCTCGTATTTTCCACTACGGTGCTTATTCGGCCTCTTGGGTGTTATTTCCCCTGCACAGGGTGATTTTCCTAGATTTTTCTCTCCTTATCTAGTCAATCACATAATTTCTTTCCAAAGATTTTTTTGGAGTGATTTGGGAATTTTTTCTCTTTCTTTTTTTTCCTCCATACAATCCATCCACTATAGATCATGGATTGGAATAATGATCTCATTCATTCATTTCCTCTTTTCCAATTTAGTTCTTCAAATCATATATGTATTTATTTCCAAAGAATTAATTACATTATCATTGTTTTTCGCACAAGGTAAATCCTGGCTTTCATGCCATTTCTAACAGTAATTTGACTACTAAAATAATAACAATGATTTGACCACAATAGTTTCTAGAATATAGGTGCCATTACAATATTCATCGACCACAGATCCTCAAATCACAAGTTCCTATTTATATAGAATGTAAGGGTGCACATAACCAGCATAACATCAAGTTAAATCCATTTCTTAACTAAAAATACATCAACAAATAGTCTTTGGATACCCTCTAGCATCTACAAAAATCATGCTACAACAAATGCCTACATACAATCAAAATTATTTGCTATTTTAGGATCTATTTTATTAATATCACCCTCTAAGCATTAACATAAGATAGAAAAAATGTAGGATGTCAAGTCAAGATTTTATTTTAGTTATAGGTACATTCTTTATAGGGTTAGGATAGAGGAGTTTGACAACCAATGCCACTAACATCAAGGTACATAGAGGACATGGTTCTCTTGATTAAATCTAATGAGGTTGGAACCACTATCACACATCCTCAGTCATTTCATTGTAATTAAAAAAATTGAAGTAAAATGATGAAAATGAAAGATAAAGGAGAATGTAAATGCTAGGGCCATAGGTTTGAATATTAGGCTACTATGGATCTAATATTATCATAGTTTTTTCTTTATCTCTCCCATATTGATACCCCCAAAATACTCTTGAACCTATATTTCTCCATCCCACTTATCTTTTGCCTTAGCGTGGCCAATGTATTCTATAAACAATACCTTATAATACACATATTGCTACACAACATATAAAAACCCTTTATCCCCCCATAATATGCTCAATATATTATTTCATTTTCCTCATGTTTTATGCCCCAATATGAATGCATGTGATATGGTATTTCTTTCTTAGTGAAACCCCCATGATACATTTGCATGCGGGAAGTGAAAACATGTTGTGTTAGATTTCTTTTTACGTATTTTCATGCATCAAAAGTAATAGCTAAAGGGAAATTTACTTGGATAAATTTTATGTAATTCACATGTAATAATATTATAAGTGATGTGTTAGTTCCTTTAAAGGAATATCTCAAAATTTGTAGTGATTTGTCTTGTAAGAATGTGTGCTTATGTGAGGGGAATATTAGTTAATATGGTATTGTTTATAAACATTAATTGATGGTTATACACTTAAAACTAATGCATATGTAGTGTTGTTAAAAGAAGCATGTTGCAATAGCTTATTGACATTTAACGTATGCCATGAATAGCTATTGAAGAATCACTATTAAAGATTGATTATTGGTTGATAAATAGTTTAGGTAATCATGATATCGATGTTTGTTGATGACAACATTAGCATGAAAGGATGACTACTTTTCCAAAGGATAGATTATGTTTAACATTGTGGAAGGTAAATTATTAATGGTCCATGCAAATGAGAGTGAGCTATAGGATGGCCCATTAGTGAAACAACTACGTCACAAAGACATAAATATTGAAGATTGATGGGTAAACGATATCATGATGATTGTAATAGATTTTAGCTAGATATATTTTATTTTGAGTGATTTTTCATTCTAATATTTTATGAAAATGGTTAAGGGATGGACTCCCTTATAAGCCATTGAGTGAGGGGTGAGCACCCTCATGAGAATTTAATAATAAAATTAAACATTCGCTAGTTTTCACCCATAGGATGTCTAGGGTATAGCGGTGTCTAATGATGTGTTTCCTTATTGTGCTATGTTTATGATGTGGATTACTTGCATGATATTATGCTTATAATATCAATTATGTCTTTAATTAATATAGCTAATGGAATCATGAAAACGATGCAAGGTTACATAAGCGAGTTTATGTCAATATGCTATAACAGTGGTTGTTAATTGTTATGTAACTTACTATTCCCTTACTAAAGTACTCTATGTAATGACGAAAATTTTATCAAATGGCTAATGTGGAATCTGGAATAGTAAACTAGATCATTACCAGTGGGTAAATTATGTAAAAAAATTCTCACTCCATGCATTTTCAAGCATGATTTCTGGCGTATGTTACAATTGGCATCAAAGCTAAAGGTTGCAGTATTGGTTCCTTTTGGGAATTGGTAAGTGGAAAAGAATTCAAGGTATGATACTAGTGGGCATAAGACGAGATATGGTTCTAAAAAAATACATAGAGATATATGCAATATACTATTTTTTCATGAAACACATGATGCGTGTTTATAATTGCATAGAAGAGTAGTAAGTAATAAAGTTTGTTGCAAAACTGTGTTCATGAAATTTGAATCTTGATGAGGATAACATACAATAAACTTTTATTGTACCTATAAAGAACCCGAGTACTCACTAGTGAAAGTGACAATGGACCACCAACCTTTGGAGATATGAAAATATTAATGATACATTTAATGAACATCAATAATGTTACAGTGCACTACTTATAATGAGTGAACATGAATGTAAAAGATAGGGAATGTCCTTGAAGAGGAAGATAAAATGTTTTAAAAAGGAAATTAAAAGAACCCCTTTAGGTGTTAAAAATAAATAATAAGTCAAGTAGTGATACTTTACTTTAATATCTAGTTACTACTTGAGTCTTGTCATGGATGCATTGAGATGGTTGGTAGCATTGATTAGTTAGTGTCAAATGACTAACTAATAAAAATTATATGCATGAATTGGTTTTGATTTAATCTTATTGAAAGTTGTGAACAAGTGATTATGGTAGTTAATTTGTGTGTTGGTCTGTTGGTATCAATACACTATGGGAAATTGCAAATGTTTGGATTTTTACCTTAACTGTTATCGACATTTACACATTAATGAATATTTGCATATATTCTTATGCATCACATTGCTGTATGCATGAAACTAAAATGGTTGCGAAATTGAATACTTGACTAAACAATGCATATTTATGAATAACATTGTTGATGGGATTGAGCAAGAGTAGCGTAATGGAAATATAAAAACATGTGAAGGTAAAAATTTGCAATGTGAATTGCAACTATAAATGAGAATGTATAATGTTATGAATGCATGGTGTGCATAAATGTTCTTGTGTTTTAACAATAATATGCATATGATTCATTATGTAAATTATTGTGGGAAGGAGTGTTAAACAAGAATTTTACATGCTAGATAGTTGTGGAGAATTTTCAAATGCTAAAAGGCCTTGGGTTTATAGAGGTTACCTGCCCAGAGGGATTAATGGTGCTTTCTTATATAAATTTTGTCTCCCCAGAGATAAGATGATCTAAGCAAGGGAAAAGACTTGGCCAAGATGGTGAAGTGGGGAAAATGTTTGAGGGAACTCTATTGATTTTGGAGCCTATTAGAGGAGGCCCAAAAATTCCTCAGAGAAAGGAGGTTGTTAAAGGAATATGTAGAGCACTGCCAAGATCAATCTTCTATTGGACCCTTTGTGCTCATTGGAATTCTTGAGCTGGTTGGTGAGTGGAATTCCATACCGAACCTGGTATGGTATCTATCGGAGGTTTGTCTGGATGTGAAAATGGCTCAATTTGGTTGTGAAAATCAGTTCCCATAGGTGGGGAGGAGCATTATTTTTCCACTTTGGATTTCATAGTAGAACAAATTAACTAATCAATTATGTGTTACGCTAAAAGTGAATTGTCTATATAATTGTGTAAATATTTTTTGTATATTTTGAGAGGAAAAGAGCCTAATTATAAAAAAGGAATAACTGGAAATATAATTTCCTTTATTGTATTAATAATCTTTTAATTGTCTCAGAAGGGGCTAGGACATTATGCACTTGGTGCATTTATTGATCATTTTAATGACTGGATAGCTAGGTGTTATATGAGTACTTTTAGAACTACTGTGTGGATTTCCTTAGTTATATCGAAGACATAAGATAGTCTCCACATGGTGTAGTGATTTATCATTTTGTTAATTAGAGAGTTGGTGGTCTCTAAGTACTTGTTGAAGTACTATGATCAAAATGTTACCTGACATATCATGAATGATTGCTAGTTAACAGTATTTCATTTGATTTAAAATGGTGTGACTAATATGACTATGTTGGATTTGTTAGTCATTTATTACATGGTGTTTTCCATGGAGTCTAGATGGGTTGTCAAGCCATTCTTAGAGAACTTGACCATGACTTTCACGAGTAATGGACAAGTAATGGTAAGATGATATAGAGATTTTTTTTTGTTTCTATGAATTTGAATAATGGCTATGCAATGGAAAGTAGAACTTGCATATTTTGCAATTATAAATGCTTATGGCTATTGATAAAATGTTATATTTTTTCTTATGAGTAATTCCAAGAAATAAAATTCTTCATTTTGAAGTGAAGGAGTGTGTTTTTGGTTGTTCTGAGATGCACCTAATGAGTAACAACTAATGATGAACATTAGGGATGGTGTTTTCTTTAAGGGCAAGGGGTGAGTATGTAATATCCCTAATATAGAGTTTACAATTTTTCCAAATATAATTATTCTAATTTGACTGACATTATTTACAGTTAAATCAAGAAGCAGTTAGGGTTATAGTTCATGGTAATTGTCCTTCCATCCATGATTAATTGAGAAAAAATGCATAATGAGGGGGGAAGATTGGGGAAGAAAAGAAAGAGGATATCATCAAATCCTCCGGTGGGAGGATCAAATCATACACCTCATTAACACCTTTGTATTTGGCCTTTGTTCTATGACTTACTTTTCTTTAGATTTTTCTTCATCATTGTTTTCTCCGTGAACCATGCCTTACTTCTCCTCTTAGTTCTATGGATTTTAACGGGTATAGGATTGTTAAGCTAAACTAGAAATGCATGTCCTAGATCGAGGGGATTAGTCCAACAGTGCCTCCTTTAAAAAATATTAAGATAGATTTTTTGGGCCTCATTCACTGAATAGTTACCTCCAATTGAAAAGAGTAATGATTATCAAGATTCATCCGATGAAAATCCTTTTGAGTTAAAATATACTTAATTCAAATAAGTGTCCAATATAAAATCATAAATGACGATTTGTTCAAACTAGATGTAACATCTAAATGTTACAAATATTTTGATGATTCTGAACGTGGAGTTCCTACTATCCTTGCAATGACAAGTCTAATCAAGATGTGGATATCGTGAAGGAGGGTAGTGCACCTCTGATCCACACTTGATCATTCTATTTCAAGAGATAAGTTTTCTTATCATTTTTCTTGAAAGAAGATTTTGCATACAAATCTTATTATATTTAAAAAAAAAGTAGTCATGGTCTTGGGAAATATGCATATTAAAATCATTTGTATAGCTTAATTAAACTAAAATATAATTTGTTATGTTTTTGTTAAAACATTTGTCATTTTCTTGAGAGAAATTACATTAATTCTTGCACATAAAAGCTAAGTAAATCTGTAGTTTCTCTTAGAAAGATTACATGTGAATCTTGTGGGTCAAAAGCTCAGTAGCTTTGTCATTTCCTTGGAATAAATTGCACGAGATTATTGCTAAGTAGACTAGACATTGTCTTGATAAAATATGCACGAGACATGTAAATTTCTTAAGGAGACAGTATGAAAAGTGGCCAAGATTTCTTTGAATAGAATATGTGTTTTTTTTTTAATAATAGGTTGTTGAAAAGGAATATATGCTTGAATGCATTGTGATAATAGTTATTTTTCGAAGTTTCTTATGAAATAAATATGCATTTCATGCATGATATTAATAGATAACGAGTTAGATTATGTTGTAAGAATATAAGATTATTTTTAGTTTCTTGAAGGGAACATTTGCTTCTATGCACATAGATAATCATTACTAACTTTCTTGAAGAAAATATATGTTTTATATACACATAAAAAATAGTCATTAAGATAGTTTCTTTCTATAAAAACAATTTGTAGTTGGTTGTATGAGAAGAATGGATTTTATGATAGATCTCTTGAAACATAAATAGATTGTTTTCTTAAAACATGCATATGAATTTTGTTCATACAAGAATAGGAATGCATGCTTGTTTCTTGAAAATATTATATGCATTGAAGTAAAGTTCATCGTGTTAGGCATAACACATGTTGCATCCACAAAAGGGTAGCCATTGTGACATATAAAATATTTTTTTGCATGGAGATAAAGAAATTTATTATCTTAATTTTCTTGAAAACATTGTTTGACTAGATGAATTGTGTGAATTTATTGCTTTCAATTCATAAAAGGTTAAGTTAACCTTGCTATTATTCCCTAGTTTTTATGCATAAAGATGTTTATCTATGGTAATTATTGAAAGTGAATAATGAGAAAGTTACATATAGGAAGATAGAGATATGAGGTTATATTAACTTCCTTTTGAGAAAGAAGTATGCAATTTTTTACATGAAAATAATGCCTAACCATTGTAGAATTCTAGAGAAGGGAATTTGTGTTGTTTACATTAAGGAATGAATATTATGATAAGCTCTTTCATGCACAAACAATAGTGATTGTGTTATAGAGATATGTTGTTTGTATGGATAAAAGAACTATTGAGCTATATTTCTTTAGAAAAATTATATGTGATTACTTTTATGTTATCATAACTATTATCTTAGTTTCTTGTCGAATAAGATGTATATGCATGCAAGATATGTGTTAGCTCTCGTTGGAAAGAATATACATTGACATGCGAGAAGTGACAACATGTTGTGTTGTATTTCTTTGCATATTTGTATGCATCAAAAGTAATAGTTAAAGGGCTAGTTCTTTTGATAAAGTTTATGCAATTCATATGTAAGAAGTTTATAAGTGATGTGTTATGTTCCTTTAGAGGAATATCTAGAAATTTGTAGTGATTTGTGTTGTAAGAATGTGTTCTTATGCGAGGTGAAATATTAGTTAATATAATATTGTTTATAAAGGTTCATTTATACACTTATAACTAATGCATATGCGGTGTTGCTAAAGGAAACAAGTTGCAATAATTTATTGACATTTCATGTTTTCCATGAATAGACGTTGAATAATCATTATTAAAGATTGATTATTGGTTGATAATTACTCTAGGTAATCATGATACCAATGATTGTTGATGGCAACATTGGCAAGAAAAGGTAGTGACTTGTGAAAAGGATATATTATGTTTAAAATTGTGGTAGGTAAATAATTAATGGTCCATGGAGATGACTTTGAGCTATAGGATGGTCCACTGATGAAACATCTAGGCCACAAAGATACAAATATTGAACATTTGAGGATAAATGGTATCATGATTATTGTAATAGCTTTTAGCTAGATAAATTACATTTTAAGTGATTTTTCTTTGTAACATTTTTTGAGAATGGTTAAGGGATGGACTCTATTATAATCAATTGAGTGAGGGGTGATCACCCTCACGAGCATTTAATAATAAAATTAAATGTTTTCTAGTTTTCACCCTACATGGTTTCTAAGGTATATTGATGTTTAATGATGTGGTTGCCTATTGTGCTACTTTATGGTGTATATTCCTTGCATGAGTTGGTGTTTATAATATCAAGTGTGTGTTTAACTAATCTAGTTAATGGAATCATGAAAATAATGAAAGGTTGAATCATAAAGTATATGTCAATATGATATAATAGTGGTTGTTAATGATTATGTAACTTACTATTCCCTTACCAAAGTACTCTATGTAGTGATGGAGATTTTATCTAATGGCTAATGAGGAATATGGAATAGTAAATTCGATAATTACCCATGGGTAAATTATGTAAAAACTTTCTAACTCTGTGCATTCTCATGTAAGGTTACCTGGGTATGTTACACATATAAAGTAATTATGTTATTTTTCCATATATATATATATATATGATTGTATAATAAGTTGTTTTTTGGGCATGTGGTATTGAGAGTCCATGACATTGTAACAAAGTATATATAAATTACAAATCTACATGTAAAGTGGAGGGAAAATCTCCATGTTTAAAAGTATTGTTATTTGTTTTCTAAAATGTATATAAGATTATTTCATATATTAATTTTTTTAATGCTTAACATTATTAATATTTTAAAATTGTATTATAATTTAGTTAATTTTTATGAATTTTTTTGTCTTGCCAATATGACATGTATTATGAAATAAGTGTGTTAATGTTGATAATGGATTGATGTCTCTAGATGTTTATCAATCATTTAATTTATATAGTTAAACTAATATTTCAATATTAAAAGTTTTATTTTTATCTAGAAACTATAGTAAATAGTTGGTTGAATTTATTAAAAAGAAATTTAAAGTTGTAGTCTAATCTTTTTATATATGTTTTATGCATTTTTATTAATTTTATAAGAAATTTGGGAGAAAATCATTAAAATAAGAAATTTGAATTTTAGAGTTCACAAAATATGGATCTATTTATATATTAAAAGCAGTTTTTAATAATGAAAATGAACAATCCTAATAAAACTAAAATATAAAGATATTCAATTGCATTAAAATTATGACAAATATGGTCTTGAGGCTAGATGCAATTATGTTGTCAAGGAAAAAAGAGACAAGGCCAAGCCTTTCTCTACTTGGGGTGAAAAGCCCTTGAAATTTGGCTAGAAGAATTTGCTAGGAAACTTTCCTTCTAGTGATAAGAAACATAAGGTTGATATCTCTTTCATTCACATCGCAATTTCCACATGCCTTAGTATATGGTATGGACATTTATTTCTAAAGTTGAAGGATTCTAATTCGTTCTAATTGAGGGTTTTGTTTTATATCAATGATCTATTTAGTATATATTCATTTCCTTCTCAGTATTGAAGAAAAATTGGAGCCATTGCGATATTTTTGAATACCTCTTCTCTCTAGTTTTCATTGTGCTCTTGAAGTTCCTTGATCAATATTCTTTCTCATATTTCATATCAAAGCTCTGGGTTTGTCTCTTTCATTAGCTAGGAGCTTGTCTCATTTTCATTGGTTCACTTCTAAGATTGAATAGACTTTAGGTTGACATCTTTCCACAAATACACCCTTACAACCATTATGCTTTCTTTGAGTTTATTCATCCCTTGTGTTCTCTCTACACTCAACCATTTTCTCTCTATCTAGAGTACGCAATGTCCTTTGTTTGATAAAATTATGAGTCTCAATGGATAGAGATGGGCATAGCAGATGCCATGATGAAATTAGTAATAGAGTTGGCAGATAATAAGGTCAACACAAAAATAATTCCCACTTGTCACTTGAGCTCGGAGGATAGTAGAGGAGGAAACAAGTAGATAGCATGCATGTGTTCTGAACAACATTCAAAGTGGAATTGAATGATTTGAAGATGGGATTAGAGACTTATCATGCTACAATACTAATGTTGATCTAATGAACCATTAAGGTATTGGATTCCTCACACTAGTTGCAGTTGATCATGTAAAAACCCATAGGTATGAGTGAATGATGCATAATGGAAAATTAAAACTATTTCTGGTAGGCCCATTCAAGATAAAAAGGATGTGGAACTGGAGAATCAAGCCCAATTAAATGAGATACATATCTAGCTCGAGAAGATGGACCAAAAAATTAATATTCTAGATCATGATCCTGCCAATATCACATTTGTGAATCCTCAAGATGATGTTGGCCATATTCAAATGATCTAGTGGACTCTCGCGCCAGCTAACTATGCTACATAGTGTTTTCCTATCTTTCATAGCTTTCCATATTAATATGTTTACAATGAATTTCCAATTAGTTCTAGTCAGATTACAAACATGTAGTATCAAGCATATTGAGAAGGATAAGATTACAAACATGTAGTATCAAGCATATTGAGAAGGATAACACATTTTTTAATGTAATGAAAATATAACAAACAAACATAGAGATACTTTGTCAATGAAGCTTATGTTTTACTGTTACTCTAGTATCCTGATCTTTTATGTTATGTTAGTGGTCTTATTTCCTTACTAGTGACAACAATATATGATTGGATTGTAACTTTTTAAGTCAAAATTAATACACGTCTTATTAACTTACAAATAATAGTAGCAATATCGATGATAACATTGATTTATTGTATTTTAAATAAAAAAATATAATTTATTTTAAACATTTTTATTAGGATAACCCATTTTATTGAAAGCGTTATAATCATGGGAGTTAAATATTTATAAACACTACAAATATTATAAATATTTTTGAAACTAGAAGTAAATATTTAATGTAAATATTAATAACATATTTATTGTAAATTGACTTTTATATTGTATTTACGCCATATTTAAAAAGAAAATCCTCTAATTTTTTAACATTTTAGAATTGTAAAACATTCAATTTTATTGATTAAAAGTTTTCTATTTTATTTCTTATTTTTTAGAAAACGTCCATATATTTAAATAAAAATATTTTGTTGTACATTTGATCTAATGACCAAAAAAACATTATAGGTTACTATATGTAGAATATAATATTGTAATTTTTTTCATAAATTTATGTAAAATAGTAAAATATATAACTCTATAATATTTTAATAAGGTTCCAGTGTGTAGATTAAACTATACCTAAAATATTAGAAAATATATAATAAAATATGTGTCACATTACATTAAATAATAGTAAATTTCTTTTGTATCTTAAATAAGAGACATTTTACCAAATTAGAAGAGAATAAGTGATTTAATTATTCATAATATCACAACCTTGTGAAAATTCCATGTAATAAAATTTAATAAAGGTAAAGTAATAACCACGGTTATATACCACTTATTCCAAGTTGAATGTTGGGCAAGACATCCTAGTGTGGGTGCTCATTTTAGTTATTATGGCTAAGGAAGTTGGCAAAGGCAATGGAAAAGGCTTTGGAAAGGAAAAATGGCGTTTTTGGCATTTTATTTATGAAAGTAATGGAAAATAGGAGAAAAGGAATGTGAAAGGTCACAGGTTGCATGTTAGGAGTAAAATGAAGGAAAATAAGACAAAATGAAGAAAATAGAGGCCTCATTAATAAAAAGGTTTATGACTATCAGTTCATTTTTGGATCTCTCTCCCTATTTTCTCTCTCTCACTCTTGGATACTTAGAGTTATCATAGAGAACATCATCATTGGATGAAGAAAGGAAAAGAAGGAAAGAGGACTCAAAGATCAAGTAAGGAAGAGTAGGATCAAGTAGCTACAACATGATTATTTTCAAGTATAGATTTCCATGTGTGATTTCCTTGCTATATTTGACATGCATGGTTACGCATGTGTGTTCTTGGTTCTCTTGCTATCATGGGCATGTGTTTTTCTAGGTGTGACAGTGTTATTCAGCCTAGCCTTTCCATTTCCTGATAGCCATGGTGTGATAGATACTTTTGTCTGTGGTTGATCAGGATTTTTGGATGGACTCAAAGCTAAGTTGGGTGTCCCAACATTATTTACAAGAGGTAGGAATCACGGGATGGGATACATAGTAAAGTATGAATGTGAACACATCGATTGAGGATAGGAATCCCTTGACTGGAAATAGAAGGATACATGGTAAATATAAATGGTGAGTACCCTTGATTGGGCCTACGAAGCCCGAGATGGAATACATGGTGAAGCCCATAGGGATGAGAGATAATAGACCTAGTAATCTGTTGACTAGTAATAGAGGCATACACTGTAAAGACGAGAGGTTGGGATGGAAAAATTCCTCACAGTGTAGGTGGAGAGATTCGGTGGAATCCATGCTTGTTTTCCCCTAGTTCTCCAGTTAGGATTGCGGTAAAGTATGGCATTGTATGTTTATTGTTTATGGCCTAGTGATCTGATGGAGATTGCAGTAAATCCTAATTCTATTGTTTAGGTTGAGGTGGTGTAGCCTTGGGAAACTCTGGTTGATTTTGGTGATAAGTCCCACATTCATGCTTGGAATATGGCACGAGGGTGATTAGATGAAGAGAGACTTGGCTCAACTAATCTAATGTTGGATGGAACATGGTAGTCCCATATCAGTTTGGCTTCGCCTTCATTAATGAGAACTATTTTTCCTTAGTATTTTATGAGAAAATGTACTGATTCATCTGAGACATGTATGCCTAATGTATCCTTGATATTTATGTTGCTTATATGTTGGTTATGAGCATGTTATATGACAGTGATGGTATATTCTCTCATCATGTTTTATTTGTAAATGAATGAAAAATGAATATATGACCTAATAGTTGATAATGCAGCTAATGTGATAAGTCATCAATTCTTCTTAGTGATTCCTATAGATGTATGAGACCCCTGTGCTCAAATCTCTTGTTATGACCTTTAGAATGCATATTTGTGGCATGTTTGATGAAATTCCTGCCATGGCTATGTCCAGTCAAGTATTTCTTCAAGTACTTCCATGTGTATCATTATTTCAAAGTTACTTTTCATTCCTAAAATTTTCATGGAGTTTTGGTCAATGACCTGGGTCCTAGCCTTGGAAAGTGGCACAAAATACTGGGTCGGAGGCTCAGAACCAGATGAAAACTACCCTAGTCACTCACACACCCATGCTGTGAGAGTAACTCGAGGGCCTTAGTCACATGCATGCCCATGTCATGGGAGCGACTAAGGCTCTAGGGAAGTGAAGTGTCGAGTTGTTGCAGAGGTTGATCAAATGGAAGGGTTGGTTAGGTCTTGTAGGTTCTGTGGTAGGTGCAAAAGGTCAGATTGGTTGTGTTGTGTCAGCTCCACTTCCTTAAGGTGACCTAATAGGTTGAATCAGATTGTAGTATCTTCTCATCACATGTTTACCCCAACATGTTGGTTAACTTAGGTAAATGTGTGAGGAGGGTGTTACAGAGTGGTAACAGATCATGGTTCACCCATTGGACTAGATGGGTGGTATGTGTTGGTCATGCATTCATGTCGGTTGCATGATGACTCAACTATGGCTAGGATGGTATCTATAATTTTTTATGATTATGTTTATACATGTATTGGTGGATCTTCTAGATGACATATCATCGTCGAGCTACATTGAGGTACGTTGATTATGTTTATATTTTGGTTTAGTTGACATGGTATGTTTGGCAGGAAAGAGATCAAGATGGCTAACATGATGGTAGGCTACAGTTCCTGAGACTCCCACTATGGATCAGATGAGTAGTGTGGTATTGGAAATTCTTCCTACTTAGTAGACACCTTGAGAATATCTAAGGAAGAATTAAATTGTTACAAGGTAGATAATGATAGAATCATGTAGGCATAGGAGAAATAAGAAAAATTCAATGTAGTAATCCTTCAAAGTTTTTCATACTTGCAGAGACAGGGACACCCTGGGATCAGCAATAGATAGGAAAATAGGATTAATGGGGCATATTTTGGTATATCTCATGGTGGTCACATGTCATATGGAGATGACATGGTTTGAGATGTCAGATTCTTGGATACTCCAGATCAGAGAGGTAATCGAAACAGGTATTGTTATAGTTCTAGTTTTGAAATGCACTATGATCATCATTTTTATAATCCTTATAGCAAGAGTGAGAGGGGATATTTTCCAAATCAGTATAAGAAAGCTAAGCCACCTACCCTTGATGGATATTTGATGAAGCCAGAGGATGTAGAAGCTTGGTTACCTAGGATGAAGAAGTTCATTGAATTGCATAATTACACAAATAATATGAAGGCCAAAGTAGCTATCTTCAGCCTCAAAGCTAAAGAAGACATCTCATGGGAAGATGTGAAGCAGTTCAGAGACATCATGATAGAAGAGTTGAGTTGGCATGAATTTAAAAGACTTTTCAGGAAGAAGTACTTGTCGGAGAGGTACTATGACAACAAAACCAAGGAATTCTATGAGCTTAAAATGGGATCGATGAAGTATGAGAAGTATATGACTAAGTTCTTGGAGCTATTGAGGTATGTAAAGTATCTTAAATATAGAAAGGCTAAAGTACAAATACTTGTGAGTTGATTTCCATTGGCATTTAGAGATCAAATTTAGTAAGATGAGCCTTGGTCAATTGCAAAAGTTATTGGGAAATTAAGTCACTGTTAGGAGCAGTCAAAGCATAAGAATGAATATTAGCCTGGATTGAAAGGGAAAGATAAAGGTAAAAGTAAATGGAAACAACCAATAATAAGGCCTCAAAATGTATAAGAGAAAGTGAATGTTGCACCATACAATAAGTTCAAAGTAGCTAGACAGGAACATGGGTCATATCAGTAGAATCAAGGTGATGGTACCAGACGCTTGGATTGGTGGATATGTGGTGAAGATCACCTCAAGAGATATTTTCGGAAGTATCACAGAGGTAGGCCTCAATTTTTTTAGAAAACTTATATATTATAGAGCAATACAACACATAAAATATATTGTACAAATATAAACACATAAAACACATAAAACAAGAGAGACATAGATATATGTGGTTCACCCAATTTGGGCTATGTCCATAGAGAAAAAACCAATCCTTTCTTTTATCTTATCCAGCAAAATGAAGAGATATAACCTACAACAGATCCGTTGTAATTCCCTCTTCACTCTCAATCTCCTCTCTCTTCCTTGCTCATAATAGAGATCTACATAGACACAATACAATTCCCTCATATATAGCAAGGGGTTTCCTTCTAGGGAAAAAAACCCTAAATCAAACATAACTTCTACTGTCAGATTTCCGCCTAATGAATGGCCGAGATTGACTACAAAATTGCAACATTTTACAAGGCAATTTTACATCTATTTTTAGCTTCAAGGGCATTGTCCTTGATCCCCCACTCGGGAGGGGCTCCATAAGATCACAACCCCCCTTGGAACCCGCTTTTGGCATACATTATATGGGTGGCATTGCCGCCACATTACGAACTGGGGTCCAATGCGATGATACCTCTAAATAAAGAAGATATTCAGGCTCCACGCCCAACAATCTCCCACATGGAGACTGATTATAGAAACTCCATCACTTCTTCATTTGCTGGAAAACGAATACATTTTGGACCTCGTTGTTTCTCATCTTCTTCATCATACTTGAAGACCAATTGAAACTGAGAAGAATCTCAGTTTCTCCATGGTTACAACTTTTGTTAAAAAATCTACAAGATTCTAGCTAGTGTGTATCTTTTCTAGGTTCAACTATCCATCTTCCAGCATTGCCCGTATGAAATGGTACTTGAGTTGTATACGTTTAGCCTTGGAATGAAAAGAAGATTTCTTTGCAATATGTATGGTGCTCTGGCTATCACTGTATAACCTGCCCAACTCCTACTTCTTACCCAACTCATCAAGAAACCTTTGTAACCAAATCATTTCTTTACTAGCCTCTGTAGCAGCAACATACAGTGCTTCTGGTGTTGAGAGTGCAACAACACTTTGCAATTTTGAAACCCAAATGATGGTTCTTCCACCTATCGTAAACACCCAAATTATGGTTGTTCCAATTTGTTTATGAGAGAAAAGCCATCGATATCATATAAATTGATTTGGTTCCAAATATAATATTACAATGTGTACCTTTTGTGTGTTTTGCACATTATGGAGATCGAAATATTGTTTCATCTGTAGTATCCATGTAATAGGATCCTTGCCATCAAACTTCCTCATATCGATCTTTATAACATGGTGGGTCTTCAATCCAATGTTAGAGACAAATAAAATGATGATTAACATTTCTTTTGTTCTCATCATCAATTTCGTTTACTACCCTTTCACCATTAGTAAGCATTTCTTATAGTAAATTAGTCAAATCTATCTTCAAATCTTCCATGCCGCCTTTCACATTTTCTCCTATACCATCCATCTTAGTGTCCATTTCATTAGTATTAGCTTACACACCATTCATCTTAGCTTCCATGCCTTTCTTAAACCATCAATCTTTTATTTTGTTACCTTTTGTGAGAGTGAAATTTGTTGCACTTGGTCTCATAATTTTGATATATCATGTCACATTTCTTCGTCTTCTTCCTGAGTCACACTAGAGATTTCAGGTTTCTTACTAAGTTTTTCCATTTTCTTTCTTCAAGGCATAAATCAATGATAATTATGCTTCAATATGCCCTTTGAACTTCAAACTAGTTTTTCGACCCAATCTTATGCAAAATTTTAAAAAGACTACACTCTGTTTTTCGCTTTATAGAAGCCCAATATTGAATATGTTCTATATTTTTAATTACTGTTCTCCAAGGTCTAAAATTTCTTCTTGCAGCATTCCTCTAAGTCCACTTTCCCATGCTAATGGTGCGATCAAAATTTAATTCTCCAGGAAAGAGTTATGCCCATTCTCCCAAGATTACCTGATTATATAATTTTTTAGTGGAGAAAACTTGTACGACGTGCCACATGTCACTTTTCAACCTTTGGATCTCAAAAATATACAAAAAACCTACAATCCATCCTCTTTCTGTAACTTCTTATGAAATTTCAATCTGATTCTCAAAGAGAAAGTTATGACGATTTTCACAAGGTCACCTATTTGGAATGTAATTCATGAGTCTACAAAAACCCTAACCTGCTCAGATAATATCTCCAATTTTTTTTGCTCAAATGGGTTTTGTTTCTAGCTTATGAAACTTCATAAAGAAAAATGTATAGCAAAACTACCATGATGACATGTTTGGAGTAGCGAAACACTAGAATCCAAAGCTCTAATACCAAATGTTAAGAAACCGGCTCACAAAATGATAGAAAAGATAGATCAACGACTTCAGAATCAACCTCTTCAAGGGGGCGACCTCCTTTAGATTATAGAAATGAACAATTCTTTGATGACACAAATGAGAAAAACTCCTTTCTATATATAGTAGTCGAATGGGTCACAATATAATCAAAATCGACATGAGAATAATAATATAAAGGCACAACAATAACAATAGTGGGCTTTTATGGGGCACAATAATAACAATATGGGGAAAATAGGGGCACAACAATAACAATAAGAGCTACAATGACAATACTAATGGGGGAATCACTAGTATTATAGGGACCTAACATTGCTGGTAGACAGTTCAAAAATATTTGTACATTGGGTTTATCCTCCGTAATGTATGGCACATACTGAAGTAAGTTTGTGAATTTTCTCACAAACTCATCCATGGTAAGTTTCTATAACCTTAGTTCATGGAGTTATTTCACATGGTCATCATAATATCTCTCACTCAAATAATAAGATTTAAATATAAATTCTTCCCATGAAATTGTTTTCTCATCCAACAAATGTATATTTTTCGTTTTCTCCCACCACATCATGGCTTTCCCCTGTAGCTGATAAAAAAGCAATCTTTCTTTCAAGTTTCTTTCATATTCATACGCTTGAAATTATTTGGCCATATTCAAAAGTCAAGCTTTAGCATGTTCCTCCCTTTCCCCATCAAAGGTAGGAGATTTAATCTTCCGTGTCTCTCCCTATAGTTCTCTCTTTCCTTTTTATCCTTATGTGATTTAGAATTTGTTTTTTTATATTCTTCATCATTTTCAGACTTGTCTGACATTGTCTCTGCCTACTTATGTTTCGACCCTTCTAGTCGTACATTCTTATAGCTAGATTATTTGCTTAATTCTCTTACATACGTTCTTAATCTTCGCTTACCTCTAATAGTTGTTCATTGCTTCTTTTTAGCTACACAAATTCTAGTCGTAAATTCTTTATAAATTCCATAATCAAGAGAGTCTAGACTAGAGGAAGTTCCTTCCCTTGCCAGCTCCACATAAAGTACCTCCACTCTAGACATAACTAGAAGTGATTATTTATTTCCTAAATGTATGAATCTGCTACACCTATGCACCTTATATCCACAACATGATTATGTTATCATCACTTACAATATACAAATAAAACAAAATAAAAGATATCGATATATATATTATATATATATATATATATATATATATATATATATATATATATATATATATATATATATATATATATATATATATATATATTTATTTATTTATTTATTTTATAATTGTTTTAGTCCAAACTATGCCCAATGTTAAACTTGGGCTCTGCTACCATATGTAACATTCCTTCTTTTCACTTAACTAAGAAAAAACATCTTTTTTGTTTTCATCTCGGTGACATTAGTGCAAGTACACCTTTTTACTTATTCTATATCGTTGTGGTACCTTTCAATGCTTTAATATCCTAGAAATGGTAAGGTTAGGATTATAATTTTATTTCCTAAGCTAATATGCTCTTCCTGCTAGAATGAAATGTGGGTTTCTTACTAAACCTATTCAATCCACCCCTCTTTGCCTTCCTATTTCATTTCCTAACCTTCATATTTTTCATAATCCTTTACGTGAACTAATGGTTTCGCTCTACTTTGGAAATTCATTATTTATAAGGGTAATTATGTAAGTTATATGTATTGGATTGTGTTATGAGGTAATTCCACTCATTCTACCTAACCATTACCCCCATTACCATTATTCCTATGAATGATGATGCTTACTACCTCTTTAAGCTTAACTAAACACTTCTCCCATAAGTTTTAACTATATGATCAAAAACATCCATAACTCTTTACCCTGCTACGCACGCACTAGCTGGCTCATAGGGTTCGGTAGCTAAGGTGTTTGACGTACCGCTACCACATGTGCCCTCCACACTAAGAGCTACAACTGTCCATTTCCATCTGATAGTCACGTGACTTTCATATGTTGTCCTGCTAAGGGATATGTTGATGGTGCATGTTGTTTTGGAAGATTGAACGATGGCCATTAACCTAATAAAACGCTCACTGTCATTTGGTGCATTTTGGTTTCATTTATTCTAGCCTCTCCCCATAGCTCAGTTTCTTGTCTTCATAGTTTCTCTTTGGTTGTAGTCTTCCTCTTGCAATATGCATCGCGAGTGACCATGATTGAGGAATTTCTCTGTGTACCAATTGATGAGCCTTATTATTGCAACAAGAATGTTGCGACTCCGAAGGCTACCAACTTTAATTATCAACCTAGGGTTCGTACAAACTTAAGAGGTATCTGCACAATATGTGCAACATACAATGTGTCATTTCTTTGTTGTCATGATGTAATGGAGTGTGTGTAATGAAATCTAATCCTAATTTAATGGCAGAAAATGAACTACTCGAAATGGAAATACTAACCTATTGCAAGAAATAAATTACAAGGAAAGAAACCTATTCTAATTTCATAAAGATCATGAACTAAATGGAAAAGAAACCTAACTCATCCCTATTTATCACATGTGATGATTTAAACTAACTGACCATGGAATCTAATCTAGCGAGTATTAACTACTACACAAATGTGCTAATTAAGAAATAAAAAAAAAAACTGTTTTTCTTTATCTTTTCATTTTATAAATGTGAATGCTAATATTTCCTTGTTCTTTGGTAGGGGAGATAGGAGTGGAAGAAGAGAGGTACAATGGTATTGATGGCATGGACATTAGTTAGAGGCCTAATATTATATACAATGATGTTTTTTCTCAATTTAGACTCAAAAGAGGCTGCTACAAGATTTCCTAAAGGTTGTACTAATTCCCACACGATCCTCTGTTTTATTACAAGAACAGGCCAAAAGCTTAGGAAGTGGTATAGAAGGTGTAATGGAGCTTGTGAAAAGTGGATAATGGAATAATAAGGTATGGCGGTGGTGGAAACCACCCAGAAATCAAACAAGAGCTTCAATATGGGTAGATTTTCTCAATGGAAATGAATTTTTTTGCTTATGAAACAAGAATTCACATTGAGATTTTAGTGGATTTTGGCCACATGGGTGGATGAGGCTTGGATAAGGTGAATGATATGAGGTCTCCCTTCAATGTAGAATCTCCTACAACAACACATATTATTTGATGCATCTATCCACAAATTCATCTGTACATGAGAAAGATTTATTAAATAACGGGCAATTACTAGTCCAAAATCCAGAAATTCGAGAACTAGTGAGCTAGTAAAGCTATCAAATGCCTAACCTAATCAAGTGCAAATGAAATGGGGTGATTTTTTTTAATAAATAAAATTTATTTATGATCTAATGCAAGTGGAACCAACTCAATTGAAGCTCGTTATCATGCTCCAAAATATAGCATAAATTTACAGTTCTTTGCCACAAAGGAGTTCTAGAAATTGAGATTTGGGAATATAAAACTAATCCAAGTAGCTCAACGATTACTATGAGCTTAAAAATATTTTCCAAGGATTAAATTATGGTTATGATCCTCCAAAATAACTGACATCAACCATTTAACCCAATCCTACAATAAGAAATAATTAATAATAAATGCAGAAATAGAAAGAAACGAGAACAAGATATGCAAGTGAATAAGAAGTGAAAACAATAAAAACAAATGATATAAAAGGTCTCTGAGACTCCTGGGATGACCAAGCCCAAGGAAAATGAGATACCTATGGAGGAGAACAAGATTTAGAAGCTAAACATGATACCAATCTTCATTATTTTCATGAATACAATTACATCCCTACAAGAAAATACAATGGAGCTACAAAAATATGAGTTTTCTCCACAAGAGTATTCAATAAAAATATTCTCCTAGAGGAAAATATGACTTCGTACTTATACAAAATGATTAAGAATCATTCCCAATGAAAGGAGAAAGCTTTCCCCACCAAAATGTCTTGATTAGTGGATCTCGTTCCCAATACTAGGAATCTGCATTAAATGGGAGGAACACATTCCTGGATTTTCTCAATCATCAGAGTTCCACAAGCTGTGCCATAATTCCATAACATCTTATTCATTTATTATTTAATATTGATCTTCCTATAGTATAGAGAAAGCCCCTAAATTATCCCCTCCTCCAAATATTCATAATCTGCCCAATATTCTCATAATATTCCACAAAAATAAATAATATTAGGCACAAATATGGAATTACTCATAAACCATCCTAATGAATATATTAAAGATAAAAGTACAGTATCTAATGCAGAAAGAGAGGTTTAATGTGATGATGGATGGTTATCTGGGGCTTAATTTATGTTCAATTTAGACGTACAGGTCTTAATTTATGTCTAATTTAGAGGCCCATCATACCACCATGTTGAAAGTGTTGCTCATCCTTGGAGCAACTTAGTGACCTCATTGTGCCTCATTGATGGCCCTGGTGGCGTCTCTCTTTTGCACTATTCAGTCCTTTCTCTTAATAATCTTGGATATAATTTTTGCAAGGACAAGCCCAAAAACCTATTTGTGCATAGAAAAATCATTATTTCATTAGACCATTAGCTTGCCTTCTTCCCTTATTCAAGATGGGCTCTTGAATAGTTTTCTATTTGGCAATGTATTCCACATCCTTATTAACCTTCTACTACCTTGTTCCACCATTTGGACACCTTTGAAACCTTCAAAACATTGTTTAGGCGTTGAACAAAATCTAGAAAGAGATTAGAGACCTCTTGGAAAATCTCTTTTCATCACTGTAGTTTATGTTCTATTTTGACAATGGATGACTTATTTCCTTTTATTTCCTTATTTTTCTCTCTTATGGCCTAGATGGTTGCCTAATGGCCATGGAGTTCTCTTTTTTGATTAGGTCTCTCTTACGGACTTCCATTTTTTGTTTGTTTTAGCACCATTTCTTCCTTTCTTCCTTCTTGTAACAACATTATATCATCCTATAGTAGTCATTCCTTCTATTTTAGAGTCTTCTAACTGTATGGGAGTGATGAGAAATGATGTAGATTTGTGAAAATGGAGAGGATTCTTTGTTTGTTTTTTTCATGAAATTTTCTAGGTGACACAGAGTGTAGGTTTTGTTCTTGAAATTATGAAATGGGATGGATGAATGATGGATAGATAGTGAATATAAAGTGGATGGAGGGCTTGGAGTGTTGTGGTGACTTGGGCTTTCCAAAAATTTCTTCTTTTAATTGTTGTCCTCATTCCTTGAAATCATCACCCTTCATAATTTGACTTTTCAACATTTCATGAGTGAAGGAGTGAGCTGCAATTAACTAGTTGAAGGTAGTTGATACTACTGACCCATCATTAGCTTATAAAGCCTCATCTCTCATGCATTGGCAACAAATTTATAACTATAATATGCTTAAGAGAAGAGGTAAAGAATATTGCATACCTATATCTACCTAATGGATATTGGAGAGACATGCATGATGTTGCTAACTTGATGTTGTTGTGCTGCTAATGACTCAGGTACATCTTCTTGACTGGCTTTTCATTTTTCTGTTGACCTTATTTTGCTGATGGGTTTTCTTATTGTTGATATGCACGTGTTGACCTCCTATGTTATTTCTGGGCTCACGAGGAGTTTCATCGTGCTTGTAGTTATGCTTCTCTTGCAATCATTGTGGTAAAGGTTAGGCCTGGAGCCTGTTATTACTTCAAAATAGGATGCTACAGGGTTTCCTGTAGTACTACTACATGAAGTCCTGTAGCCAACCCATTTTTATTTTTTTTGTCCTTTCTCTATTAGAGGGTAAATAGGTATTGGGATTAGTGGAATGTGTGGCCATAGAGTGACATGGTCATGATGGGTGTTGGTTGAGATCTGGCGAAGCCTATTTCCTTTTCTACTATCTAAGAATAGGCATGCATCATAATTTTTCCATCAAACTACCTTTCCTATAAATTTTCAGGACTTCATGTAGTACTACATGAAACTCCTGTAGTACTTACATGAAATCATGTAGAAAGCACATAATTGCTTGAAATTGAATTTTTTGTTATTGTTGGAGATGAGTATGGATGAAGGAACCCGGGTATTATGTATGAGATGAAATGGATGAAGAAAAACATGGGGCTTTCTATGGATTTCTTCCCTTTTATCTCTGTGTTTATTATCTTCTTACAAACTTGCAAAACCCAGAATTGTTATGAGTGGGAAAGTTTGAGGTCCCTGCCATTATTTTTGTGTTTTTTCTTCATCTTTTCTTTTTTTCTTTTTGAAAGACAACTAGGTTGCCTCAAAGAAGGTTTCCATCCTCGTTTCCTACCCTCAGTGCCTCAAAATATCTTTTCACCTAGAGGTCTTTTTATTTTATTTTTCATGTAAGGTAGAGTGGAATTTGAAGATGGATTTTGGTTAGATGGAGTGGATGAGTGATAAAAGTGGTGTTGTAGGACCTATATAAAACTTCCCTAAAGAGTACATGACCTTTTGAACCATTTATCCATCATATTTCCTCTTGTAACTTGTTCTCGGCATTCGTGTAGAGATCCTGTAGTAATTTAAGAAAACTTCTTGTAGTAGACTTGTTTTGTCCATATCTCCCAAACGGTAGAATGGATTCACCTAAACTTTTGTAATCATGTTACCATCATCATTATGGACCTTACCATAAACATATCTTGTCTAATGGATGCACAAATCTCAAGAAAAATAAAAAATTGTTGAAGGTGATGGAGATTGATTTCTTGGAAACCATGCACTGGAATTTGTTGAAATAGTTTGGGCATGTTACCATTATCCATATGAATCTTCCCATGAATCATATTTTTAAATAGATGCAAGAATATGAAGAAAACTTAAAAAATGGATGTAGGTGATGGACGCTTATTTCTCAAAAATTGTACACTCGAATTTGCGGAAATTTCTTGAGCATGTTACCATCATCCATATGCATTTCCCCGTGAAACAGTTTGGCAAATGGATGCATGGTTTTCAATATATGGAAAAAATAGCTTTATGCTCTATATATTTATGTTTCCTGTCGTTAAAAAAAGTCTTCTTGTAGCATTTTGGCACAGTAAGGAAAATGAGCAGTAGAATCTTGGGAATGATGGGTCGATTATGGAAATAGATGATGGTGATGGATTAACATGGACTTGGTCTTGTTGGAGCATTTGAGAAAAGGAGGAGAAAGTTAAAATTTGACTACGTTTGACTAGGTTTGACATAATTTTTTCTTTTCTTTGCTGCCAACATGTTTTTGTTGCTTGCAGATGTTGTAGAGAACTTACGTTCATTAGAGAGATACATGGAGAAAAGATTTATTATTATTATTATTATTTTTTTCTAGGCCTACTAGCCACCTCAATGAGGTTTTCAACTAATAGGTCTACCTAGGTGCCTCAAAGGAGGTTTTTACCTAGGATCTTTTCATTTTTTAGTTTTTTTCTCTTTTTGTTCCCATTCAATTGACCGCCTCATGGAGGTTTTCAATCAATGAGCCAATATCAGTCACCTCAAAGGAGGTTTTCACTTTAGGTTTTACTTTTTTCTCTTGTTTTTCATTTTTTTTTTAACCTTACTCTACTAGAGAAACAAAATCACTTTCATGTATAAGAATACTTCCAATGGAGCCATGTGCACATCATGATGACAAACAAGTTGATGTGTAGGCTTGGAATATATGATTTAACTTTGAAAGGATCAAACATAGTTGAAGAAGAGAGTGATACTCCATCTTGTTGATTTTCTGGAATCAAACCTCAATAAAACTTTGATGCCCTTGGTTTTCTTTCTTATATGGATCATTCTTCATGTCTTCTTCTACCATGACCTTCAATTTTTTCTTCGTTTACTAATTGTTCTCCTGAATACATGGAGGATTTAATGGTAACCAAGAGGGAGATTTCTTAATCTCTGATTTTGCTATCTACTCTTCATCAAATGTAGCCCATGATCCTTTGGTATTCTCATTTGAATCTTCTTCTTATTGATGTGGCCCTTCAATGATATCAAGAGAATCTCCTTTTTTCAATAATCTTCTTGAGCTATGGTGAATACCATTTAGTTCAAGAGGATATGTTTGGAAGTATTGTACCTCAACTTTGTAAGTGGGTTGAGCTACTTCAATGTGTGGATTTGGAAATTATAGTACAGGTAGTTGAGAAGGAGTGGATATTTGAGTTGGATGTGATTGGAGTTGTGGTTGTGGTGGAGGTGAATGGTAGTGATAACATGGATGTGTATATGGAGGATATTGAGGAAAATATTGAGGATATTGTGGATAGCTCCCATAATTTCCTTACAAACCTTGTTGCCAAGATTGGTTTTGGGGTTGAGATGGCCAATATTGCCAAGGAAAATGTGTGTTCCAATTACATTGATATGGATGTGCATAAGATTGAAATTGTGAATTAGGCTCTTGTATCATGTCAGTTTTAATATGTTGCCATGGTCCTCTTGGAGCTACATAACATAGTTGCTTCATTGATTAACTGGCTCCATTGTGCTCTTGATGAATTTCCTTCAAACTTTCTAATGAGGAGCAACATTTAACATCATGTGATTCTACATGGACAACACAAATATCAACATTTTCTTTTTTCATCATTTTAATATGTTGCCATGGTCCTCTTGGAGCTAGATAACATAGTTGCTTCGTTGATTAACTGGCTCCATTGTGCTCTTGGTGAACTTCCTTCAAACTTTCTAATGAGGAGCAACATTTAACATCGTGTGATTCTACATGGACAACAAAAATATCAACATCTTCTTTTTTTATCATTTTGTATTCTTAACATTTCTACTTCCTCGGTTGAATTGCTAAGAATTTATGTTTTAAAATCATTAAACAAATTTCCAAGTTTAGCTTGACTTACCAATATTGATGTTGATTGACTCACTCTTGCCCTTCCTCTTGATATATGTTTTCATGTTTCACAAATTTGATCAAATAATAATTGGTATATATCGCCTCTACTCATGAGCTCAAGGAGATCAATCCATTGATCCCTAATTGTTCTAGGTAAGATGGTTTTTAGTGTGTTGGATTCTAAATTATGTAGTTTTCCCTCTTAACATTATGCATGCACCTTTCTATTAGATCCTCTAGACTCATATATTCTTTTTGATTCATTATAACAATTTCTTCTTTGACCTTTATATTTTTCTAGAAATATATTTGACATATCATTACATGATCTTATTGAATTGGTCCCTAAACTCATGAACCATTTAAGAGCTCTATCCTTCAATGTTGTCAGAAACAATCTCACTTTCTGAGGGTTTAGTAAGTAACCATAAGATCTACAAAATATTTTAAATTCAAAGTGAAAGGTTTCTCGATCCTCTAACATTAGACGATGAAATTTTGGAAGAAAAGATAGAGTGATGTTCTTCATTTGCACACTACCATTAGTGTATTGAATTGGAAATCCGAGAGGATGTTCCTCATTGTCATCATATCCATCCATTTTTTCTACATTCCTTGCCATCACTTCTTCTACTATCTGCAAAAGTGAATGGTGGCATGGCTCTTACTACACCAGGTGATCAAATGGGGTGGTGGGTTGGTGCTGGATATTTTTTTTGTTTTTATGATTGAATGAAAACATTAATGCAATGCATTTTTTCTATTTTTGAAATGAAATATGCCTAATGCATTTATTTTTTGTTTCTACAAAAGTAAAAAGAAATGAATCAACTAGGAAAGAAAACAATACATACTTTGACAACTCCCCAACAACGGTGCAAAAAAGTTATTTTTCCCAGTATTGCAACAAGAATGCTACAATTCCCAAGGCTACTGACTTTAATTATCAACATGAGGTTTTTACAAACTTAAGAGGTATCAACAGTATATGTGAAACACACAATGTCTCTTTCTTTTGTTGTCATGATGTAATAGAGTGCATGTACTGAAATCAAATCCTAAATTAATTGTAGAAAATGAACTGCTCAAAATGGAAACCCTAATCTATTGCAAGAAATAAAGTAAAAGGAAAGAAACATATTCTGATTTCATAAAGATCATGAACTAAAATAAAGAAACCTAACGTAACGCTCTTTATCACATGTGATGATTTAAGTTAACTGAGCATGGACTTTGAACTAGGGAGTATTAAATGCTAAATGCATGTGCTAATTAAGAAATAAAAAGAACTATTTTTCATTATATTTTAATTTTATAAAAGCAAATGCTAATATTTCATTATTCTTAGGCAGTGGAGATAGGTGTGGAGGAAGAGGGCTATAATAGTTATGATGTCATGGAGGTTAAGTAGAGGCTTAATCCCAGCTTCAATGATGAGTTTTCTCAATTCAGGCTCAGAAGAGGGTGCTACATGATGTACTAGTTCCTACAAGATCCCCTATTTTATTAGAAGAACATGCCAAAAGCTTAAGAAGTGGTCTAGAAGGTGGAATGGAGCTTGAGAAAGGTGGATAATGGAATAATAAGGCATGAAGGTGGTGGAAACTACCCAGAACTCAAGCGAGGGCTTCAAGATGGATAGATTTTCTCAATGGAAATGACAATACATGCTTATAAAACAAGATTTCAGATTGAGATTTTAGTGGATGTTGGTGACATGGGTGGATGAGGTGAACGAGTTGAGGTCTCCCTGCAATGTAGAAGCTCCTGAAACAACACACATTATTTTCTGCATCTATCCACAAATTCAATTATACATGGGAAATATATATTAAATAACACAAAATTACTAGTCTAAAATCCAGATGTTCGAAAACTAGTGAGCTAGTAAATGTATGAAATGCCTAACCTAATCAAGTGAAAATTAAATGGGGTAATTTTTTTTACTAAATTGGATTTTTTTTTTTTATCTAATTCAACTGGAACCAAATCTATTGAAGCTCGTTAGCATGCTCTAAAAAATAGCATAAATGTACTCTTCTTTGACACAAAGGAGTTCTAGAAATCTAGATTTGGGAATAAGAAAAACAATCCAAGTAGCTCAAATATTACTATGATCTTCCATATATTTTAAAAGGATTAAATGATTCTATTGATCCTACAATAGAACTTACATCAACCATTTAACCCAATCCTACAATAAGAAATCATTAACACTAAATGCAAAAATAGAAAGAAACATGAACGAGAGCTACATGTGAATAAGAAGTGAGAAGAATAAAAGAAAATGATACAAAAGGGATATGAGGCTCCGAGGATGGCCATGTCCAAGGAAATGTACATACCTATGGAGGAGAACAATATTTAGAAGCTGAACATGACACCGATCTTCCTTATTTTCATCAATACAATTACATCCCTACAAGAAAATACAATGGAACTACAAAAATATGAGTTTTATCCACAAGAAGACTCAATAAAAATATTACTCTAGACAAAAATTTGATTTGGTAATTGTAAAAAATTATTATGAATCATTCCCCATGAAAGGAGGAAGCTTTAGCCACCAAAATCCCTTGATTAATGGATCTAGTTTTGAATACTAAGAACCTGCATTAAACGGCAGGGAACACATTCCTAGATTATCTCAATCATTGGAGTTCCAAAATCTGTGCCATAATTCAATAATATCTTTCTGATTTATTATTTAATATTGATCCTCCTATAGTAGGGAGTAATTCCCTAAATTATCTCCTCGTCTAAATCTTCATAATCTACCTAATATTCTCATAATATTCCACAAAAATAAATAACATTAGGCACAAATATGCAATTATTCATAAACCATCCTCATGAATATATTAAAGTTAAAATTACATTATCTAATACAAAAAGAGAGGTTGAATGTGTTGAAACATGGTGAGAGGAGCCTTAATTTATGTTTAATTTAGAGGCATGGGGATTAATTTATGTCTAATTTAGAGGCTTATCACCAATGTTGATTGCTTCCTTTTCCCTTCCGTCCATGTACCCTCTGAGCGCTGGACGTAACCTCCACATTGTTGGTCTCCTCTGGATCTTTCATCATCTCAGTAGTGTACAAGGGATTTCTAAGGTCGATTTACAGGTAAATTCATCTTTTAGCAGTCACCCATCTTCTGTTTAGTATCGTTTTAGCAATCAAGGCTATTTTTATATCTTCCCCCATATACAATCTAAATAATGCGTGGGTTTAATGCTACCCAGGTGATTTTTGTGCTTCATGGGTAGATGAGTATAACAAGGTCGTTTGACTTTGTTCTTCAATGTGGAGTTTTTTTTTGCCTCATCCAAGTGACCATGTTGCATCACAAAGACTATTGATAAATCCATTTCAGTATGTTTCGTTTCTCTTATAGTAAACCTATCATCCAGAGTTTAATTGTATCCAAATTTGTTTTTCTCAATGATCTCAGAGACTCTCAATTAGTTTATTTCTTTCTGACGTTTTCATGGGAGGGTTTATTCACTTCTGTCCATGGGTTTTTCAAAACAACAGTATTACTTAACTCCTCCTCCTCACTTGAGTCAACCATCAGGTAAAATCTCACCTAGTGACATCTGCTAAACTCATGGTATGAATGTTGATTGCTCCCCATTTTTGTTTATGGTTACTTTTGTATGTTTATATGGCATAATAGGAGTTTGGCACAACCGGGCTCGCTCATTTCGTGCCACACTATATAGGTATCACATTTACCCTTATCCACCTTAGAATCATTTGAGAAACCCCCTAATATTCTTGTGCTAGTTCTATTCTAATTTTTTCCAGGATGGGCTTCTCATGATAGTCTTCCTTTGTTTGAGTTTCAGGTATGAAAACTTGACCCACTATTGCAGGCTTCGTGTAACCCTTCGCACTGTCATCACTAGCTTATGAGCTCTCTCTTTCCCATATTTAGGCATCTACACATTCCCTAGGTCAGTGCTACAGAAAATCCCATCACTCGTGTTCCCCTCTTCTTGAACATGGCATCATGTTGTAACTTTTATATAATGTTTCCTTAACTAGTGATGTCAGAGTAATACTGTGTTCCCAAGGGGTTTTCATACAACCATAATGTATATATGACATTCTAGTTGAATGGAAGAACTATTGTTTTTTTAATTTACGCATGGATGGGATTAAGGTGAAAGAAACCTGTCAATGCCATTTCTTAGGTTTATATGCTAAATTTTTAATACAGTTGACTGTATATTATGTTACTCTGGCTCTATAATTTTTCATATGGTACTCAATATGACTTCATTTTTCATTATTGTATTAATTCATATGCCTATAGTGAACCCCTGTGAGTTTCCTTTTACATTTGTAAATTATCCTGCATTTGATATAAATAATGTGTAATGGTTGATGCCTTGTAAGAGATTCAACTTACAATATGTTATTGTATTCTTTGATGCATGTGAATGATTTTGCATGACCACACTCTCATCGTTCCATATAGGCGTTATCATGTCTTGCAGGTTGTTTTTATTGTTTGACTTGTAACTGTGGTTATTTACCTTATTATATTGTTGATAATACTATATGTACTTATTTTATGTGCTTTCCATCTCGATTCTTGGGTAGATGGATTGATAGAATTAGGAACATGCTTCAGAAATATAATTCATTGTTTGTAATTGAGGTTATTCTTTCAAAAGTAAAATTCCTTCTTTCTATTGTCAAATGGTTTCTAATTGTTCTCGTTGTTCTTAACTACCACTAGGTTCTCTTTCGATATAATCCTGTTGTTGGGTTTCCTTATTCCTAGTTAACACTTCAGGTCAAAAGCATAACTACTTTACACTTTTGATGTCCTCAAAGGGTTTTGGCCCACCCTTGGGACAATTTTGTAACACCTTGGATTACAATAATTTGATATTTATACAGGCCCACTACTTCTCTCATTTTTCCTGAAGCACCTGTATAGCTTGATTTCCAATAATAATTGTATAACCTTAACAATTTATGGGATTTCTTGTGTCTACATGCCAAAGGATGAGTGGTACGTCAGGGCTCTATTTTTTCTTGAGACAGGATCTACACTTCTTGTATGTACATGCACACTTGAGTCATAAGTCTATAGTTATGTCAACCCAGTTGCTCTAATGATGGTTATACCCTTTTCCACAAATATATTATTAACAGTTCCTCTAGGTTTATTACAATAACACAATTCCAACTGGTACATAGTTACATTTACATTTCTCATCATATTCTAGCACAGTTAAACATTTCCTTATATTTCAATATTATAAATTTTAAATCTTACTGTATTTCCAGTTGTATATGAAATTACTCTAATGGTCTGCATCTATGCATCTAAAGTAAATAAATAATAGTTCAAAATACTCTAACTTGTCTGCATCTCTCTAATCTAAATTAAATAAATCATAGATCAGAATATTCTAATTTGACTGCATCTTTTTATTCTAAAGTAAATAAATCACAGAAAGAGACCAACTTATTCTAATTTTTCTGCATCTTTGTATCTTGAAGTAAATAAATCATAGAAAGAGAACAACTTATTACCAACCCACACAGTCTGTACTACAATTAGCCAACAACCTACAGTTCACCATGTAGTAGTTTGCATTCAAATAATACCATTAATTTCATTCATGTACATCACAACGAACATCATTACCAAAATTTAGAAAAATAATCCTATTTAGTAACTTCTTATAGTAACTGTTGGAGTAACTTGAAAAGAATAATTTGTCTCCCACCCATGAAACTTCTCTCCTAGTTCTTCCCCATCCTAAGATCCTCTTTCTCCCAGAATCAACAACCTTCTCCTATTCTAGTAAAGGAATTTTTATGCTTGACTTCCCCTAACAGACTTTCCATAACAACGCCCCGCTTTTTCGGGTTCTGCCAATCCCCATAGCCTAGCCTTCTCCTATTTTTTTCAAAGGATTCTTTTTTCCCCTTTAAAGCCTTGTCCTTTCCATTGTGGTGCTTTATTCACCCATTCCAGTTCTCTCCCCCCCAAACAAGATGATTTTCCTAGATTTTTCTCTTCCCATGTACTCAATCACATAGATTCACTCGAAGGGTTTTTTAGGAGTGATTTGGGAAAATTTTATTTCCATCATGATTCTCCATTCACATTGGATTATGGATTAAAATAATGATCTCATTCATCCCCTTGTTCTTTTCTAGGTTAGCTCTTCAAAATGATTTTTTTTTTAAATATTATTGAAATCAATTAATTACATCATCATAGTTATTCCAAAAAAATCGATTTTGACTTTCTTATCATTTCTAACAATAGTTCAACCACTAAAATAATTATTCACTCAAACATAAGGATATACAATTTCAAAATCTATTTATATAAAATCATTCATAAATAAATACAAGTATATTTAAAAATCAACCACTTCCTATAATGATAAGCTATTTTCACCAATTCTCTCTTTTCTTGTTTTCTCTTCCTATTATCTCTTATTATACAACAATCAATTTAAAAAAAATAAAAAATCCAATTTCATAAGTATGTTTCATTTAATTTCATTTCATCATATGTGCATGCCATCCCAACTCTATCTATTTCTGGACAGACAAGTACTTCCCTTAACTTCTTATGCTGATTAATTAGCATCCTATACCAATGAATGAACCATCTATATGAATAAACTAACTATGATTTTTCAATCCTTTCATCAAATATGTGAAGCACTTGTCATTTAAAATATAAACCAAATTGAATTCCATCTCACTAATTAGTATTCTAATAATCTTGTTGAAATCTCATATTTTAAAATTTTGTTTAAGGAAATTTGATAACTATAACTGAAACTTATACTTTTAACAAGCCCTTACCAATATGATAACTATAACTCAAGCTTATTATAGCTGCCTAAGTAGGTACATAATGATCGCTATAGGATTGACTACCTATTAATTGGGTTGACTTGTTTTTCATTTTAATCATTTAACCAATGTTTTTTATGTCATTGAGTAGTGTAGGAGAGATTGTAAAGTTTAAGCTAAGTTTCCTTGTTGTTTGATTGGTCAAGAAAATGAACCTCTTATTGCAGCCTCACTTCAATTAACCTGAGTAATGTATTGATTTTACAACTTTATCCTAAGTTCTAATTAACATCCAAGAAAACTTTACAACATACATTATTCTAAGTTTGATAACTTTAGCACTGATGCTAGCCTTTATGTATCATAACATATTCTAAGTTTTATATTCAGTTCGAATGGTGTCATGTAACCCACTGTTGGCATGTTAGCCATTTGTCATGCTTCAACCCACACTTCAACCCACTGTCAAGCTTCAAACCCATTGTTGGCATGTTATCCATTTGTGAGGCTTCAACCCACTGTCAGGCTTCAAACCCACTATTGGCATATTGGCCATTTTTCAAGCTTCCCACAATTACTAAAACAAGCTTTGCTCCCATCCTCACTTTTGGTATCTTTGCTCCCTTCTTCTTTTTTGGTATTGAATCAACAGCTTGGTATCAAATCAACTGTCTCTGGTATTTTCTGCAAGTGCACTCACTTTTTTGCTACCTTGGTAGCACTCTCAAAGCTGTTATTGTAGCTAATAGCTTTTTAGTGGAAGTAGAGTCTATCTCGGAAGCGAATCCATAAAAAAACACTGATTCCAGAACCGTATATGCTGGTAATTTACCCTCACTTGTGGGACGTGGGAATAAGTGAGTCGGCGAACTATAGAGATGGGAACAACCAAGAACGATGTACCTTAGCTTTATCATGTCTAATATGATGTTAGATCAAGAAAAGAAACCGAAAATCCTGAAAAGAAAAAGAAAAACCATTATTTAGTGGCATGAAACCACAGGCAACAAGGGTTGATGCATCATCATAAGTAGATAGATTTTTAAGAAAGTGATTAATATGCGTTCTAAAGTGCATCTTGTCAAGGGGCTAAAAGCATCTATTGAAGCAGGGAGCCTGACACGACGATTGAAGCAAGAACAATGTCAATAGGAGCAAGAGAGGTAGGAAGAGGTACATAAAACTCATCCTCCCTATAGTGTATATGTCATTGAACATCTACACTACATATGTCATTGAATAACTATAACCATCAACCACAAAATTCAGAATTCATAGTTACTGCATTTCAAGCATACCTGAAGATTTGGCTCGAGGAAGCACTTTATAAGATGTCTTAATGTACTATCTTTACAAAATTCTTGAGTTATCTTAGCGCAAGCTTTTGGTACTAGCTCTACTTCATGTCCTAAATTGTTCACATTTTCTTGCCAAATTAGCCCGCTTCATGTTCCCGAATTGTTTACATTTTCTTGTCGAATTAGCTCAGTGCTAACTTCTGGTACTGACTCTGCTACATGTTCCCATATAGTCAATTATTTTCATTTCACTGCATAGATTTAGAGCTACCTACCACCCATGCCAAAGAAGTTGAACAATTTTTACACATCTTCTGTAAGCTAATATAATCTACCTATCATATACTGATGAAAACAATAGAAATGGTAGTGACTTCAATACTAACTACTATGTTTATTCAATAGATTAGGAAAATGACCCTATAGTAGCATATAATCCAAGAGCTAAGGTAACACCAGAAGCAAGGAAGAGTAGCACTAGTATGTTGGTGTGCTACAACTTCACATGGTGTCATCCAAGTCTTGCATAATTGTTTTGGACAATGGGGTGGTAAGGAAAGTGTCCCTCAACCTCATTATGAACTTGAATTTCTGGTTTATTATAGTTAGTTTCAATAATGATGCTCGCTAGTAAATTCCATAGTCCAATGGGCTTGTGGAATTATAGTCCTTTTGGCTTTTGGTATTATTGTCTTGTTACTCGTGGCCATATTCATGTCCGTCTCCTTCCTATTGGCCAGTCATAGTTTGCAGATAAAATCTTGAGTCCTCAAAGGATGCTTTGAAGCTATTAGTGGTCCCAGGTATAACAAAAAAGGATGCTTCTCATCTATTAGTGGTTCTAGGTATAACAAGTAGAACCCAGGAGGTCATAGCCTTCTTGATATGATAAATTATAATAGGCTCCATTTTATATATATTGTTTTAATATAGTACATATGATAAACTCACTTGCAGATTTCAAGAAACTATTTTGTACAATTTACAACACTGGCTTCCTCTGTCAAGCCCTATAACTATGCCTTTGCTGAAGGTAGAGGCTTCTTTCAGAACATGCATTTTGAGGTACCATATCCCTATAGTTGGATACAATGAACTATGGGATATATAGGCATTTTCATTTGCCTTTTATGCTCCCACCTATGACTATGCCTTTGCTGATGGAAAATGGGTGTTGCTGCTATGACTATGCCTTTGCTGATGGCTAAACTGAAATGTACGTTGTTGCTTCTTTTACAAACATTGAATATAATAATTTGTGACACATTGTACAAGAGCGAGAGCCATTCCCATATTAGGCTTCTATGCAATTTGACGTGGTCCTATAGGTCTGGCCCCAACAAATTTGTTTCATCCTCCTTAAGCTGTGTTGCACTACCTTGGAACTTGACCAACCTATGCCTTATTGTAATCTAACGGGGCATGAATAGAGCAGTTGGTTGATCATGTAGAGGCTATGGGTGATGATGCAGCCATGGATATAGTAGAGAAAAAAATTGACTCCTTATTCGAGCCATCAATGTTCTACATAGATGCCCACCTTTCTCAACTATGTTTTGCATGTATGTATATCATGCGGTGCTCTGCCTAGATGCCTAGTGTAAATTCATTAATACAATGGATACAATTTAATGTCAATATTTCGTTAAGTAATAAGATGGTGGAGCTATATATTATAATCCCAATCTTTCATAGGAATGCTTGAAGTGACAAAATGGCGGTGGTTTCTCTTTCAAGAGAGTTCAATAAACCTTTCGAATAAGTGACAAAATTAAAAAATCAATGCTAAAATTGAACTTTTTAAAATTTAAAAATCAATGATAACATTCATGCCATAACAACCATCTTATTATCATATTTTATGTCTTTCCTTATGAACATCAGGTTCAACAGCTTACATCATGCATTTCAGAATGAAAAACTAATACAATAACTATATCGATCATATAGTGACTATATCGTTAATCTTATTTTCTTTCTTTCATTACGAATAATAGTTCAGCTTCTTATATAATGTGTTTCAAATGAACAACTAATTCAGTAACTATATCATGTATTTCTTAATGAACAACAAATTCCATTCAGTAACTGATCTGAAATGTAAAAGAAACACAAAAACTAAAATGAAATATAGCATATTTCAAAATAAACAACAAATTCAATTACTAATGTAAATGGCTCATGTTATTATATCAAAGACTAATTACATATTAAGGATCTCCATAACAAAGTGAGTGTAAATGGACATTGTTAAGAATTTTATTAAGTGTTTTTTAAAATGTATATATATTTAAATTTCATGTTATTTCTTTTTATAATTAACAATAATAATGATAATTTAAAATAAAGTTATAATTTTGTCTTTGTTATTAATAATGTCATAAATGTGATGAAATAAGTATTTTAATGCTTCACTCATGCAAGCGCATCTAACCTAGGTCAATTGTTTACTACAAGATTTAGTTTACAAACTTAGGATTTATTCAATTATTTTATTTTCCTATAGTTGTAGGAGAAATGGACAATTCTTGTAAATAGGAGAAGATTCGAGAGTATTGTGGAAGGTTTGAGAAGACTATGGATTAGTTACCTCTTATATAGGATAAAGGATTGGATGAGAGATTTTATGTATATGAGAGATATTTTGGGACTTAATTTAGAGATCTAGAATATACCTTGGGTTCTAATTCATTTGTATAAATTGAGGTGAGCCATGAGGCATGTATGATGTAGAAGTGTGTGAGTGAATGTGAGGAATGAGAGGTCATAAATAGGCCAATAGTCATCTTGTAATTATTTTATTTTATTAATTAATTATTTCCGGGTTTATGTGCCTACCTACTTTGTTTGCTTTTCAATTTGATGTGTGTGTTTGACCTTATGTTATTTATACATGCATCAAAATTTTGGTATCGGAGCTTGGATGGAGAAGGATTCCCATGTGTGAAGAATTTGTGCATAATTTATTGTGGAAAATTTGGGACCCAAGAGGACTTTTATCATGACTCATGCTCGGGAGACCATCAATTATTTTTTTTACCTGTGGAGTCTGATGTAGGGGAATCTAACCTAGGTAAATTGTTTACTGGAGGATATAGTTTACAAAGTTAGGATTTATTTAATTATTGTCTTTTCCTATAATTTTAGGAGAAAATGATAATTCTTGTAAAAAGGAGAAGGTTCGAGAGTATTGTGGAAGGTTTGAGAAGATTATGGATTAGTTTTCTCTTATATAGGGATAAGGAAATGGATGAGATATTTTATGGATATGAGATATATTTGGGAGTTAGTTTATGGACCTAGTTTATACCTTGGGTTTTAATCCATTTGTATAAATTGAGGTGAGTCACGAGGCATGAATGATGTAGAAGTGTGTGAGTGAGTGTCAGGAATGAGAGGGCATGAATAGACCAATAGTTCTCTTCTAATTATGTTGTTTTATTAACTAATTATTTCTGAGTTTATATCCCTACCTACTATGTTTGGTTTTCAGTATGATGTTTGTGTTTGATACTATGTTATTTGTACCTGTGTCATTCACCAAATATTTTTAATGTCTTTAAAAATAAAAAAATATAAAGTAATTAGTTTATGTTTGCTTTCCAATGTAATTAAAAAAATTGTTATAGAATTATATTGAAATTAAAAAATATATAAAATTTGATTGTAAAATAAGTTGTCGCTTTTTGGGCATGTGGTATAGAGAATTTGTGTATTGTAATAATATCTATAAGTTAGGAGTGTTCATGGAAAAGTGATAGGAAAATCTTTATATTTAAATATCTTGTTATGTGTTTCTTAAAATGTATAACCCATCAGGCTTTCCACATAGCCCATGGTTTAGCAAGTTATTGTAGTAAAAGTTAATTAAATATTTACTTTTCACTTAGGGGTATTACATCTCCCCCTTGAGCGAAAGATTGTCCATAGAGGTTTTACTAGGAACTCTTCATCTAGTTTGACCTACATTCACAATAATCAAGACTTCCATCAATTTCCATCAATCATTATTTAAAACATATATATGTTATTTTGAACATTTTTTTTTGTCAGCTAATGAAGGACCTCTAATTTTCTATTTATCCAGGTTGAAAAATGTACAAACATTTGGTGGCCTCAACCCGCCTGGGAGAGAAACCAGGTTTGTTGGCCACCTTATGTCTTTATACACCAACCAATAACAAAAAATGATAACTCTGCAAATCCATGCCAAATACACTTCACTGTCAAAATTGCTAATCTGATTTCCTATCGACATAATCAACTTAAAACATAACAAAAAGGGGAACTAGTTCTCAGAGGACTAACAAAGAAAACCATTTGCATAATATCGAAGTTCTAGTCTACCATGATCTCAGGCTTAATATCCTCCTCTCAAGATGTTGTAGCTATCTTCTTCAGTTGTTGTTCTATTTCATCCAGTTTACTGTCTTGCATCAACAAAGTAATTTAGAGGTTTTTCATCTCCCTCCTTAAATTTGGTATTCGTTGAGCCATTTTTGCCATCTCCACTACTACCTGCTCCATTGCCTTTGCCAATAACTGCTTCACCACTCAGTAAGCATGTAGGACCTATTTGTATAGGGACAAGCATCCCCTTGTATTGCCTGGGTCAGGGATCAGGTTGCCCCAATTCTCCATGTCCAGTTTCGAATCGTCCTGCATTGCATTGTTTTCCAATTCTTAGATAAGTCTACGAAAGTCTTCATCGGTTCCTTCCTCAAATGCCTTCTCTGCCTTCTGCATCATATGCTTCATTATTTTTTGGCCCCATCTCTATCGTACTAGCAAAGGTGCTTTAGAATCTTGACTGCCAGATTGTCGTGTTCCCCTTCTACCCCTGCATCCTCTTCCTCTACCTAAGGGAAGTGGTTTGCCTCTGGTTCCTACTTGGCTTCCTTGCCCAACCTCAAATGAGATGTTCGCTATAAATTCCTCTTTTCCAGACTCCTTGCATTTCCTGCCCCGATCTATTCCTTCTCCCTTCTGCTCTTTCTGAAGCATTTTAGGCAAACCTGTTCTTCCTTTCCTAGAGGGAAATTGGTCTTTTTGCTCCAGGGGTCTCTCTTCCTCCTAGGCCCTCTGATTTCCTTCCTTCAGCTGACCCTGCTCAGTGTCGACCTATTCTCCTTGAATGGCTTTATCTTGTCGCATCTGCCTGCCTGCCTTGTTTACGTCAACTCCAGGCCTTCTCATTCTCCCTGCTGCTGCCATCTGCTCCTTTCTAAAACAAATAGCAGGAATTACCTACCAGCTGCTTACTTCCTTCGTCGCCCTTCTTTGCATCGTACTACCTTCAACTCAGCCCTTACCTGCTCTTATCGTTTTGTTTCCACCTACACATCGTCCCATCATCTGATCACCGCCGATCCTTACTCCTTCTTCTTTCATTATTTTGTCGTCTCCTTGCCTCGAGTTTATACCACGTCTGCTAGCCATCTTAACTTCCTGTGGGATGATTAAATTGAGAGGTGGGCTATATTGCCACCTTCCCACTTCCATGATAATCCCATGCGTAACCCTTTTGTCCACCCCGATTGGGGGCCATTTGTAGCTTTTATCTTGAGGTTGTAATCTCATGGTTGTCTTGGGTAATGATTAAGTTAAGGGGCTCCCATCACGTCATTTCCAAATGAACTAGCCATATGCTATCCACCTTCCCATCCTGCTCATTGAAACCCCAGTTAGCTAGAAAATCCGCAGCTTTATTACCATCTCTTCTAACATGGTTGATAATCTTGTAGTGAATATGTTTCATAATTTCCGCTAGGTCTTGAACGAGTCCAGTCGTCCTCCAGCTCTTTGCTACTTGTTCCCAATTATTTCCATTATTAAATTTTCTAAGTGTCTCTATTACTAGGTTTGAGTCTCCAATTTCTAATTGTGTGTATCCAGTTTGAATGGTTATTCTAATGCCTTGATAGGCTGCCATTAGCTCAGCTTCATTATTACTCATTATGCCACCCCGGTGAGCATAAACCCATCTGGTTCGTCCTTGACTATCTCTAAAAATTCCTCCAAACCTTGCTGGCCCTGAGTTCCCCTTAGAAGCCCCATCAAAATTTAGTTTGATGAAGTCTTCGTGAGGGCATTTGAACTTGGTTGGGCTTTGGTTGTGACTGCTCTGACTTTTTTTCTTTTGAGGATGAACCATGCCTTGTTCTAGATTTAGACTAGTGAGGATTCAACCTTCTTCTAGAGTTGTTTTCCAGTCTTCCTATTCCCAGGCTTCCATTAGGATAGTCTCCCTTATAATTTTTTGGGTTTTTTTCCATATCTTCTCTGGAGGATTGATTTTGTCTTGAAATATTCTTTGATTTCCCTCTTTCCATATTAACCGTATATTTAATCCCATTGCTAGACTCCAAGCTCTCCTTACCACTAGACTAGAGAATTGGCCTTTCCCCCATTGAAAAATGGTTTGTTTAATGTCCTGTGGATCCCGGTTTGCCTTTCCGAATAGGTTTCTAATCTCTTCCCATTGTTGCTAAGCTACAACGCATGAGTTTAAGAGATGTTCCTGTGTTTCTTTGTCTTGTTTGCATAGACTACATCTGGGAGGTCTGTGGAACCCTTGTTTCTGTATCTGATCCCAAGTCAAGATGTGTCCTCTTCCTACTAACCAGGTGAACAATGTAACCTTTGGCCACCACTTATTCTGCCATAATTGTTTCCACTCTAGTGTATGATCTTCTTGCTCCTATCGGGTTGTTAGGTAGTAGTCTTCCTTTATCGTAAAGGTTCCTTGTGTGGATCTACCCCATCAAAGTACATCCAGGCCTATTCAAATTTTAATTCTTCTTGAATCTGTTTTCTTTACCAACAAAGCTTTTAGTTCAGTATTAATATTACTGTCCCATTCTTTTGGTTTCTTCCATACTTTCCAAGTTTCCTCTAGTCTTTCTTCTTTCTAGTATTCACTAATGTAATTTGACCCTTTTTATTTAGCCTTCTGGTATGTGTTTTGCATGTCTTGTATCTCTATCATTATTTTTCTTTGCTGCCACACTTCCTCCCCAAATTTATCTATATGTCCATTCCTTATTTCCTAGAATGCATGTTTCCCTATGATATCTCTGTCGTTATTCACCAGTTCCCAAATTGTGGAGCCTCTTGGAACCTCCACCAGTTTAAGAATTCCTTCAGTAGTTGTGCGCATATTGTATTTTTCAGTCCATATGTTTTTCCATAACTCTTCTCCACCTTTCATCCATCTACACCATAGCTTCACTCCTAGGACTTGGTTCAAAATATACAGGTCTCTGAGACCTAGTCCCTCTTCCTCTTTGTTTTTTGTTATGCCTTTCCATGATATTAGAGCCCATTTCTTTTGTTTCTTTGGTCCTCCGCATATGAATTTTCTGAATATCTCTATCATTTTTATGCACACTCCTTTAGGGACTGCCATTGTTGAGAGAGGGTAAATAGGAATAGCTTGAAGAATCGATTTAAGGAGCACTAGTCTTCACACTATATTCAGAGCTCAGAAGGACCAGTTAGCGAGTCTATTCTTGAGTTTCTCAATGGTATGTTTCCAATTTGTTATCCTCAAAGGATTTGAAGCTAAAATATTTCCCAAGTATTTTGTAGGTAATTCTCCAGAGCGAAAACCTAGAATTATGGTCAGGTGAGTTTTGACCCTTTCCGGAGTATTGAAGAGGAAAGTGTTAGATTGGTCCTTATTAATTTTTGTGCCTGATGCTTCCATAAATAGGTATAGGATCCATTTCACTCTATTGACTTCTCTCAAATAAACAACACAGAAAAGCATAATGTCATCAATGAACTAGTAAAGTGTAACTGGTAAGTTGTTTCCCCATGGTCTCAGTCCTTTGATATTTCTCTCCCTTAATTCTTTTTTGAAGTATCTTCCCAATCCTTCAGCTGTTATGATGAATAAAAATGGGGATAAAGGGTCTCCTTGGTGCAATCCTCTTGTGGCATTGAAAGTCAAGGTTGGTGATCCATTTAAGAGAATGGAAAACTTCGAGGTGGATATCATATTATATATCCAGTTCACCCATCTATCATAGAAGCCAAATGCCATTAATATTTTTTTGAGGTAATTCCAATTTAGATGGTCATACACTTTTGAGAGATCCAACTCTATCAACATTCTCGTTTCCTTCTTTTGTTTTAGAGAATGAATCACCTCCTGAGAGACCACGAGTCCGTCTATAATTTGTCTCCCCTCCACAAACCTAGTTTGTTCTAGGGAGATTATACTAGAAAGAATTGGTTTCAGTCTTTTTGCTATTAAAGTTTAAATAATCTTATATATTACATTACAAAGCACTATACGATGAAAGCCTTGGGCTATTTCCGACTGAGCAGATTTACGAATAAGAGAAAAAAGAGTTGAATTTAGGCCAGGACATACCCTCTAGTGTCTACATGATTCCTCAACCACCTCCACGATCTCTTGCCCTAAGAAATGCCAGCATCTTGGTAAAATTCCATTGTAAATCTATCTAGTCCTGGGGCTTTGCTTCTTTTCAATCCTTTCACAATTTCCTCCACTTCTTCTAGCGTTGCACCCCACATCAAAGCTAAATTTTGGTCCCTAGTGATCATTTTTGGGATTTCATTGCATATCTTGCCTATAGCTTCTTCTCTATCCACTTGGGGTTCAGTAAGGATATCTTTGAAGTGCCCTACCAGATCCAGCTCCATTTCTTCATGATGGGTTATACGCTGTCCTTCCTCATTTTTGATAGAAAAAATTATATTCCTTTGTCGGTACTGGATCATGGCTTGGTGGAATAACTTCATATTCCTTTCTCCTTCATGAAGACAGTTTATGCAATACTTCTGCTTCCATAAGATCTCTTCCTGCTTTCTGTGTTCCTCAATTTGGCTTATCACTTTGCCCTCTTCTCTACTTCTTTCCTCATTCCTGCCTTCTGTTATCACTTCTTGTTGCAGTTCTCTCATTTTTTGTTCCAAGCATTGTTGTTCTATGAATATATTCCCAAATTCATCTTTGTTCCATTTTTTTATTTTTTCCTTGAGTTATTTTAGTTTTAGCTAGAAAGTCTGCATCTTGTTTCACCCTCTTTGTTGGTTCTTGGTCCACTACTCCTCCATCTTTGGCATGAATTGTTGATTTCTGAGCCAGAACGCTTCCAACATGAATGGGTGCCTTTTGGGGATATGTTATTTTGAACATTATTAGAAATACATAAGTTGATATTTATGTATCTAAGAAGGGTCATCAACATGCATCATAACCCAACAAACATCATTGTATACTGATCAATAATGGAAACAAATCACTTGTACTTACCAAATGGATATGCCAAATGACAAGGATCCCACCATGTGGTCCCACTATACATTACAGACAACTAACCCTCTAATTATCAAAATGATCAATCATCGCACCACATGCATACTCTCTTACCTACTGCTAGATACATTTACATAGTACTTTTGAAAGTAATCAAAGATCATCTAGCTCTCTAATCATTAAAATGATGATTAATTACATTAAGTTAAAGTTGTATTATTCCTTGCTAAAGAATTTTATAAGATTGCAAACAAAATAAAGGAACTTACACTTCTAGTAATTCCTTTCCAAGCACTAGGCTCCTTTCCTTTCAAGATGTGCATAAAATATTTACACAATTATATCAAAGATTCATTTTTAACACATCACTTATTTTATTAGTTAACATGTTCTGTTATGAGAACCACAATGGAAAAATAATGCTCCTCCCAACCAAAGGGAACTAATTTCTACAAATAGATTAAGCCATTTTCACATCAAGAAAATTCTATGATAGAGACCATACCAAGTCTAATACATGATTCTTCTTGTAAGTGTCTTGACTTTTCCACTGAAAATACCCTATTTATTACGAATTTAGAGCTAAAAAACTAAATCTTTGGGCCTCCTCCACCATGCTCCAATATGAATAGAGCTTGCTTAGCCTTTTTCCCCTCTCACGCTCTTGGCAAATTTGAGGAATGAAATTCCAATCAACCCATCCGAGAAATAAATTGGCATCAACCTTTCCAAAAAAACAACTACCATCAACCCATCCAAGCAAATAGTTGCCATCAACCCAAGGCCTCTTATCTTTTCACAATTGTCCATAACTATCTTCCATGTGAAATTCTCTTTGAGACATCTCTCCACTGTAATTTACATAACTGATCATATGCCTATTATCATCAAAGCAAAGAAAAATTTATGTATATCATGCATTCATATTTGGGCCTTCGACATGGGTCCCACAATCTATAAGAGTAAATTGACAGGAAAACATCACATGTCATATAGGTTGTATTTGTTTCAAATTTCCCACATAATTATCAACATGGAATTTTAGACAAATAATACTAGTCTCACATATTATAAAATTATACCTTATCACTCGTAGTTGCAAATCATATTGCAACATTCTTACCTTTCACAAGCTTTTATGTTTACATTATGATACCCCTTCCTATCAAAAATAAATTAGGTTTCCATATGAAATCACTAGGAAAGGAATATTGCTCCGATGTAACTTACCTATGAGTTTTCACAACTCACTTCTTGGGTTGACATCTCTTTATGGACTTAAATTTACTAACTAAGGTGTCTAGGGTCACATGTGTCCCAGCTATGAGGTACTTCCCCCTTGCACCTTACGTGTTTGTCATCTTCCTCAACACATCATTTTGATGTAGTTGTCTTCAAATATTAATTTTGTAACCATATGTTCATCCTAATCAATTAGTTGGCCAGACTTCACTTGTTTCTATAAAAGTGATATTAAAGTTAAGTGTTATTCTAGGGTAACATCAGTTGGGTGCATGTTGCGCTTTTCATATCAACAAGCATACGTAACGTTTCTACCAATAGACTACAATATTTTTATTTTTTATCATACCTTCAAGTTTCCTTTGTTTCCTTATTCATCTTCTTGCTTCTAATATTTTTTTTTTACCTACACCCATCACCAATCCTTCAATTATCATTAGTAACATATAAACCTCAGAGAATTTAATATACACATTCATCATCTTACGTATATTAGCTTGCATATATATATATATATATATATATATATATATATTATATAATATATATATATATTATATTATATATGTATATATAAACCTAAAGATAACATCAGACTAGTAATGGCCAAGTTAAAAAAATTCCCCTGTAGCTCGCAGTTATATAATTTAACCTCACTATACATATAAATATACAATTTTCTTTTTCTTTTGTAGTTCTCCTAGATTTCTCATAGGGTCTAGCCTGCATTTATTCTTGTTTTTCCTATTTTTTCACTTCAGAATAGATCGTTAGATATTGGGATTACAATTAACAATCAGTTCAAAAAATAAAAATTCTTTGGCCGTATTCTTTTCTGTTAGAATCAACCTTTCCAACTATGACATGGTTATAAATTAGCCTAGTCAGTGAATGATTCCATGATTCAATATGAAAACTCTACAACTCACAAAAATCTTTAGCGTCGTGCATCCATCACGTATGGGAAATTCAATATCTATCTAGATCCATTTTCTATATTTGGGTCCATTACATTCTTTTCCTAGTAAGCCTCCTTGTTTTGTAATTGACTGTAATCTTGCTCACTTAGTAGTCACTAAATTTAGTATAAAGTTAATATCTTTATTTATTAACAAGATTGTTTTAAAGTGCTTCAATGTTTATTGGTGCCTTGGAGTGACCCAAATACTATTATTGTCTCTGTCAACTTAAAAATTTCAAATACACTATCGACTTCATTATTCCCGAGCCCAGTCTCCTTCCATCATAATTTATTATGATAGTTTATCACTTCTTGTCACTAATTCATTGGTTTAAAAAAAACAATTCTCAATTATTTAACTTCTGTACCATTTATTCCACTATCGTAACTAATATTTTTGTGACTCCCTTCATGAATAGGTTTTTTAGTGGAATGTTTATTAATTAGCATACCAATTTATTTTCATTAGTCATGAAATTTGAACTGAGTTGTATGGGTTGGTTATTACTGTATCAAATTTATCTATACTTAAGTTATTTTTCATTTTTTGTCATCATTATCAATGTTTTCCATATTATTTGTTAAATCTTAGTTTGGTGAAAGGATTCCAACCATTCCCATCAATCACCCACCTTTGGGTCATATTTATATATGTAGTTTGTACTCATAAATGTTATATATCCCCAATACACCATATATATTACTTTACACATCACATGATTCTTGACTCATTTTATTGCCCTTTCTAATTTCTATATAGAATTTATTTTGTGTATATTCCCTCTCTCTTTTTATTCAACTCAAAATTCATTCTTTTATTCTGCGATGGGTTTCCATAATCTTATTTAACATATAATACACCTATTATTGTGAAGGTTTCACAATTTTTCTATAGTCTTTTTCCTCTTTCGGCTTGCTTCCCATACAAAAGTAATATTACTCTTTTGTCAGGATTTGAAAATTTAATTTTACCACCAAGTATTTTCTCATTCACTCTCTTAGTTAGGTTCTTTGTCAACATCCATTATATGTGCAAGAAGACAGTTTATAGGAATCTGGTGATTACCTCCAAACTATATCTATTGTAAAATTTCAGTATTATTACATATAATATCCTTATCCCTTTTTGTACCTATATCTTGCAACAATCCATAATAGAAGTTAAATTTAAAATATATTGATAATTATTAATTTTATTATTTATGTGTAAAAACATAATTTTTGCAATTTAACAAAAGGGTGTTGCAACTAAAACATGTAATCATTTTAGATATAACAATAAACCTTTAATGGTGCAACACCCTACCTTCTCTGCTAACATAACCATTTGATATTTTATTATTGTTTAATAGTATAGGACTTGATACCTTTCTTAATTTACACACGCATATGTATCCTCGTATGTTTACCCATGTACTTCCTTATTGTTATAGACCATGAATTTATTCTCTATTAACTATCCCATAGTCATGGGATATGATTTACTAATTAGCATGTAGTAATACATAGGTCGTCAACACAGTTGATTTCTCTCCTAGACACCCAACATATTAGTTCTTATAATTAAGGGTACCCTGGCAGTAATTCAATTAGTATTTTATAACTTAACTTACGTAATGAAAATTTCCTTTTTTTCAATGTACTTATGACAAGATTATTCACTTCTCGTCACCTTGGCTTTATGACATATAAATGTATTTGATTTCTCATTTATGGTTCATTTCCAGCTCCCAATTGGTGATTTCTAACCTTAGTTCTATATTGTTTTAAAACAACATAATGTATATGACCCAATGTTGACCTAATTGTACCCATCTTTCAAGATTTGATATAGGTAAGGGTGCACAATTGGTTGTGTAGATGGAGTTGTCATATTTCTAGTTCTTCTTTACTATGAAACACAACACAATTTATTATTTATGCCCTTCAACATGCCATAGTGTTGAACCCTAAAGCTCTGATACCACATCTGAAATCCTCCAACAACTTTTTGTTATGTTACTAACACTAATGTTATTGTTTACGTGCATAATAATGTTTTCAATTGTTTATTAAAAACCAAAGGTTATATCTTTACATCAATCAGTTTTGTATATCGTGAATATTGTTATGATCGTAAGTGTTGTTATATGCTCCTTAGCTGTATGTGTTTTCCTGGTTCTGATTTCTATATCAGATAATAATGACACTTATGGACTTATGTTTATTATTACCATTATGTATTGGTATATGTTTTCATTAAGTTTTTATAAATTAACAAAGCTCTACCTACCTTGCACCATCTACTAATATGGCTGTAACATCATAATTGAACTACTATGAGGGTTTTTCACAAATGTCAAGATGGAATTGTTAGGATATTCTGACACATAGGAAATAATTAAGTATAACTTGGTCTAGTGTAGATTTCACTAAAGTGTGTTTCTTTACTATGTAGTTTGGGAACTTACAATGTGATGGTCACAATATGCTCTAGACATGAAGTGATCCAATGATCCATTCTCTCCTTGCTATTACCGACATTTGATCTATTGATTAACACTCGATTGGTTCATGATCTCTATCTAAAGAGCATGGAGACTCATTTGTAGGGTGACTGTTTATGAGAGAAGTTTATGTAAACTTTCATTCTTTTATTAATAAATTTCTTGAACTGGCTGTGTTGGCTCAGGCCGTGGACTATTTCCCTCTTTGATGGTTTTAACCATGTCAAGAATACTAGTGTATTGATGTGCGGTCTATTTTTAAGTGATTTCCTTTGGTGTTCTATCTAAGGAACTTACCCTATAAATTCGTACACTGTAGCAGTGCTATTTAAGGGCTACATACATTGGTGATCCAAATTGGAAGTCGGTACAACTACATCTGACTGTCATTTCCTATATCTACTATTTCTTACCGCTTTTAGGCCGAGAGGACTACTTTATTGTGTTAGAATCATTCATTCCATTAAGGAACCCCTTTCGTTTCATGAAAAAAGGTTTCTGGTATCCCTAGCTACGCCATTTTTCAGATCTGGAGGCAAAAAGGGCTTTTCAAGTAATCACCCACCCCAAAGCTTCAGTGACTAAACAAAAAAAATCCCTTCCTCTTTTCGAAAAATTACTAATATTTTACAGTTTAAACTAGATCACTTGGTCCAAAGTTACTTTATGCGAATAAAGGTCTTGAGTTCAAGTCTCTCTTTTTGTTGAGTTACTTTCTCAAAATTCACATGTAACTTATGTTTTAAAGTTACTTTATGTAAAAGTGTTCTCACCCATTATAAAAAGTGAGTCACTTAAAATTCTAAAGTCTCTTTATCTTTTATTTAAGTTACAATATAGTGGGTAGCTCATAAAATACTATTGTAAAAGTGACTTTCACTTACTTATAAAAGCGGGTCACATAATTTTTTTTTTAATGTGAGCTAATGAGGTTAGGTTTAGAAAGGGAGGTGAGGAGGGAGGTTTTTTTTAAATATAACATTATCATTTACTTCCACACATTCACACAATTCGCCAACATCTTCAACAACTTTTCTTCAAAAAGCCATAACTTCTTTATCCAGAAGCTGTTTTTTTTAATCGGCCTAATTTTTCGAGATCTTTCCATTGGAATGCTTAGTTTCATCATCTACAACTTCAATTTATGTTACAATGGAAAGTCCATGCCAAGTTATTCTTGGCAGCACCAACTACTTCCAATGGTGGTCCTACATTATGGATTTACTTAGAAGTAAAGGTCTTTACAGAATAGCCTCAGGCTAAGAAACTAAACCTAAAGATAAAGATAAGGCAACCAAATGTGAAAATAGGAAAGATCAAGCATGTGGGCCGATAGGGATGTGTCTTTCTCCATAACTTAGATTCCATGTTGCAGAATTTGATACCCCTAATGAAGCAATGGAATAGCTCACTAAACTTTTTGGAATTAAAAATGAAATTAGAGCCCATCAACTCCAAAATGAGTTGCTTACATACCGCAATAATTTTTCTTCAATTGAAGTTTTTTTGTCCAAGTTCGAGACCCTCAGACTTCTCTTCGAAGGTGTTAAGGTTATGAAGGAATATGGTAGCTTTATCTATTCCATTCTTACTAAGTTGGGACCAACCTACTATGTGTTTGTTTCCACCTTCCATTCTAGTAGAGAAGCCTTTATTTCTCAAGGACAGGACTACAACTCCCCCTCTTTTGATTTCTTTTGTGATTCTTTAATAAGATAACAAGAAAAACTCTTACATATTGGTATGCTTAATCTTGGAAACTTTTCTAAGAAAGCCTTAGCCATCTAGCAACAACCAAATTCAAAGAATCCTAAGAAGCAATATCTTACAAAAAAATTGTCCTAAACCAAACAAGGGTCCTAAGCAATTTAAGTCTCAAATTTAAATATCAATTCAACAAAATAATAAGGCAAATAAAAACAAAGGGAAGAAGATTGATATACCTTGAAACTTTTGTAATCGAGATGGCCAATTAGAATCCAAATGCTTTAAGAAGATGGAAGCCTTGGATGCAACAATGAAGAGGCATAACATCCATTTGGAGCACTCTTCAACTTGAACTTGATCTTCAGGAATAACACTTTTTGCATGTGGTTGTCAAGCATCTCTTGGTTTGGTTATGCACTAAATGTATCTTCTTCTTCTCATTCTCATGAGTGGCTCATTGATTCTGGAGCTTCTTATCACATGGCCAAAAACAAGGCCATGTTTTCTTCTTTAACTGATTGTAAAACCAAATATATATATGTTGGTGATGATAGATCTCTTAGTGTTGTGGGGGCTGGAGCTATTCATGTAGAAAATGGTAAATTTAAAGATTTATTATGTGTTCCAACCTTATCCAACAACTTTCTTTCTGTATATTATATAACTCATTCAGGTGAAGGTAAAATTATCGAATTTTCACCTCATGATGTTTCAATTAAGGACCAGAGAGATCCTAGACATATTTTAGCTACTGGCATTGCTGATGATTCTACAAGGTTGTATAAGTTTAAAAATTTTTGTTCTTCATCTCTTTCCTCAGAATTTGTTGCTCATAATGATGAAGTGAGCAAACTTTGGCATGAGCGATTTGGTCACTTAAATTATCACTCCCTTCAAAATATATGTAAAAAAAATATGCTGATAGGTCTCCCTATCGTATCTTGCAGATATGGTGTTTGTTTCAGATGTGTACTCAAAAAACATCATCAAGATAGTTTTGAAAAATGTGCCTCTTGGCACACCTCAACCCCTTTACAGCTTCGGCATAGTGATTTATGTGGTCCACTTCCAGTTGTTTCATTCTTTTGCTACAAGTATTTCTTAACTTTCATTTGTGATTTCTCCAAATGCACTTGGGTATACTTCTGAAAACTCAAGAGTGAAGTATTTAACATGTTCTTGGCCTTTAAGGCCTTTGTTGAGAAATAATCCGCACATCAAATTATTAAGCTAAGATCTGATAATGACAGAGAATATGTTAAGAATAAATTCATCAACTTGTGTACTAAGCATGGAAATCAAATGAAACATTATATTCCATATACTCCACAACAAAATAGTGTAGTTGAAAGGAAGGATCACACCTTAAAGGAAATGGCTAATTGTATGCTTGAATCTAAAGGACTTAGTCTTAATTTTTGGGAAAAAGCAATTAACTGTGCAAATTACATAGTAAATAACACTCCTACATTGGTTTTAAAGAATATCACTCTAGAAGAAGCATGGAGCTCAATTAAACTAGATGTAAGTCACTTTCGTGTTTTTGGAAGTGAAGCATGGGCCCATATTCCAGATGAGAAGCATAAAGCTTTACAACCTAAGAGTGAAAAATGTATTTTTGTTCGATATTCTGAAGATGTAAAAGCATATATACTTCTTTCACCTAAGTCAAAAAATGTTAATGTTATCATTAGAAGAGATGTAAAGTTTGTTAAAAATACATCAACCTACAAGCATAGTTCGGTGGATGTTCCACCTCTCTCTATCCCTTCTACTTATAAAAATATTTCCTCTTCAGATGGTGGCAATGAGGATGAAAATCCTCCACCACCTTCTCAGGATCCTCCTTCAGATCCTCAGATTACAAAATGGGTCTGTGCTACTCGCGATGCAGTAGGTGCTCTTGCAGGTCATCCTACAGATCAACAACATACACGTTCTCAGTTCGATAGAGCCTCTTGTTTACTGCTTCAAGCTCTAGCGAATTATGATCCTGACACCTTTGCAGAAGCTTCCTGTCATCTAGATTGGGACACAACTATGAATGAAGAATATCATTCATTATTAGAAAATTATACATGGGATCTTGTTCCTCTTCCAAAGGGATGAAAACTTGTTAGGTGCAAATGGGTTTACAAAACCAAGTTTGGACCAGATGGAAAGCTGATAAACATAAAGCTCATCTTGTTGCTAAGCGTTTTTCACAAGTTGAAGGCATTGACTATTTTGAAACATTCTCCCCTGTTGTCAAAATGAACTCTATCTGCCTTGTTCTTTCCCTTCCTACCTCTTTCAAATGGGAAGTCGATAAGAGGGATGTTAAATATGCCATTTTGCATAGGGACTTGCATGAACAAATCTATATGGAACAACCTCCTAACTTTATACAAATAGGCTCCAGCCTTGTATGTTGGCTTAAGAAATCCCATTACGGCCTTAAGCGATCCCCTTGGGCTTGGTATGCCAAAATGGATAACTTTATTTTAGATACTCACTTTTTTAGGTGTCATTCTCACAATACTGTCTACACCAAGAAAGTGGGTAAGTCTCTTATCATTCTTGTTCTTTATGTTGACGATCTTATCCTTATTGGTAGTGATCCCAACCTTATAAACCATGTTAAGTCTGGCCTTAAAAAGAAGTTTGGATTGATAGACTTAGGAAACTTGCATTATTTTCTTGGTCTTCAAGTCTTGCAATCCAAGGAAGGTATTTCCCTTTCCCAGTCCAAGTATGCTTGTGATATTCTATGCCACTTTAAAATGGAAGACTATAAGCCAGCCCCTTGTCCCTTTCAGTATAGAGCAAAACTTTCAGGCCCTTGTACTTCCCCTGAAGTTGATGCTACCTTATACCGTCAGCTTGTAGGAAAACTTTTGTATCTGACCCATAACTATCCCGACCTTTCATTTGTTGTTGACCTTATTACTCGGTTTATGCAAAACCCATATGAAAGTCATTGTAAAGAAGTTAAAACAATACTTTGTTATGCTTGAGGTACAGTTTAGTTTGGGATTCATTACAGTGCAAAATAATCTCCTCTTTTGGTTGGTTTCAATGATTCTGATTGGGCTGGTGACCCTGATGATTAGAAGTGTACTGCAGGTTATGTCTTCACTCTCATTTATGGACCTATTACATGGGCTTGCAAGAAAAAAAGTATCATTTCTCTTTCTTCAGCAGAAGCAGAGTATCATGGCACCGTAGAAGCTAGTAAGGAAGCCTTGTGGCTTCATCAAATCCTATGAGAGTTTGGCTTTCAGCAGTAATATCTAAGCACACTTCGGTGTGATAATCAAAATGCCATTCAACTATGCAAAGATACAGTACAACATCAGTGAAGCAAACACATTGAACTACACATGCACTTCATCAGCAAGCTCATTCATGACCATGTTCTTGAAGTACAATATTGTTCAACTGATTTTCAAGTTGCAAGCAACTTTACAAAGGCTGTCATAGAGGAAAAGTTTACTAAACTTCAATTTATGTTTGGAGTTCAGGAAGTTGTCGCTAAGGGGGGATAGGCTCTAATTCCCCCTTCCTTCTCGTATTGTGTCACATTTTCACATCATTCAATCCTTTCCTAGGTTGTTCTTAATGGGGGATGTTAGGATATTCCGACACATAGGAAATAGTTAAGTATAACTTAGTCTAGTGTAGAGTTAGGTAATGTGTGTTTCTTTACTATGTACTTTTGTAGCTTACAATCTGATGATCATGATATGTTGTAGACATGAAGTGATCCGACGGTTAATTTTCTCCTTAGTATTACTGACACTTGATCTGTGGCTTAAGACCTGATTGGTCCATGATCTCTATTTAAAGAGCATGGAGGGTCATTTTTAGGGTGACCGTTCATGAGAGAATCTTACATAAATTTTCTTTCTTTTATTAATAAATTTCCTAAATTGGTCGCATTGGCTCAAGTGGTGGATTGTTTTCCTCTTTGAGGGTTTTAACCAAATTAAGAATATTAGTGTATTGATCTATTATCTGTTTGTGAGTAGTGTCCTTCGGGGTTAAATTTGAGGAACTTACCCTGTAAATTCCTAGGAATCCACGCTCTTGAATTCGAAGTCAGTTTGGCAACGATATTTGTACAATTATCCACCATTGAAACTCTTAGGGTTTGATCAGACAATCATGATCCTAGAAAGATGGTTAAGGGTAACTAACTATAACTTTGCCTCACCACTGGTCATTAACATTATTTGGTATGATGGTCGAGTTTGACAATAGGACACTAACCCTAAATGAAATTGCAGTTCCCCTTCCCTCCTATAATCCTTTGCTAAAATGATTTAGGTTGTCTAAATTTCCTATAAATTTGTTTCCTTCTAAGTTTTAATGAGTGGCCATGAGAAAGATGTAATTATTTCAGCTTAGATGTGGAGCTCTAGTGTTCCAATCATCCAGGTAATAACCCCACTTCAACTCCCTTTTTAGTGGGAAATCTGTGACATGGGTGCTTAAAATTCATACTTATGTTTATGTATTCCTTTGTTTAGCCTCACATCTACAAGTACGACTCGAAATTTGAAAATGGTATACACAAACCCTTTATCTAATTCATTTTCATCACTTGACTTTGTTTCTGCGCACCCTATCTTATAGCTATTAACTATTCATTTTGGTCAAATGTAAGTTATGGTTCTTGCTTATCGTGTGAGTTGATTTGAAGTGCATGCTATTTTGGGATGCCTCGAGTTTTCGATATCTTTTTTACAGTCAAGTACTTATTCAAGTTTCCTCTTTCTCTAGCATCCATTTGTGTTTATATCCTTTGTTTGTGGTTTCCCTATCGTTTTTTGAAGTTAAGATGTAATTCTCAAGCCTAGAGCTCCTTTATGGGTTTGGATACATTACTCTAAAATCAATCTACGCCTTTTAATTTAATTGTTACAATTAAATCTTTAGGGAATAAATATCGGTTATAGTTATGAGGACTATATTCCCCTCACATTGAGAGTTTGTACTAAAATTTATTCTTGTTATGATTATAGGTAAGGGATTACTTTTCCCCGTTAGAATTATAGTGTAGATGTAACATGCATAGGCATCCTAAGAAAATATATATGTTTTTACATAAGAATCTTATCATAACTACTAGCCCTAGCATTTTTGGTATCACATTAATGGTGTAAAAACTTATATATGTAAAGTTAAACCATTACTAGACAACTATGATCAATTAACAAAGCTCGACCATCACGATTCCTTCCACTTGTTAACTATTCGGTGGAATGAGTGACATCGTGTATGATGTAGGTTATACAACTAGATTGTAATGGTTATATTAATCAATATAGGAATTTAGAGGATTATTTCCGTGTTCGTCGTTTCTTAGTTACCAACTTGTTTTTCTTTATTATTATTACTCTGTCAACTTTATTCATGCTTCTTGAACCGTAGGGTGTAAGGGTTTAATGGTGGTCGAATCTAATGGAAATTTTTCATTTCAGCCTCCGTTGATTTTCCACCACTTGGTCGAATGACGTAGGTTCCAAGAGTATCGTTAAGGGTAACTAACTTTCCTTACCTCTTGTTATTCGTACTTTCATTTCTCTGTTTCAGTGTTGGATTCTCCTATCTACAGCTCATCCCCAACGACACTAACGTTTTTGGAATAATGCAGTATCAAGTATTCCTTCATTCCTCACCGGATTATTTGAACTGTAGGTTTCTCTTTTTAAAACCATATTTGTGTCCCCACGCTTCAGATAAATTTTTTTATGTATGCTACAGGTCACGACTAGGTTCCACAATTTCATCAAAATCAGTTGGGAGAAGGCTTCATTCACGCATTTAACCACAAAAACACTCGTGTATGGTTCTTTCAGAGTGATAATACATTTCCTAGTTACTAGCGCTAATAAATAGGGTTTTCAACCTCCAGGTTTCAAAGTCGGCACCAGGATTTGACTTTCCGAGAAGGTATTCAACCCAAAATGAATGGAGTAGTCTACCCAGGCTGTAGAATGGCCCGGTTTCCATCGCCGGCCTGGAAAAAACTCCGGCTCCGGCCGCCGGCAATTCCTCTGCCCTCTGCCACCCTCCGCGAGCTCCGCCCAGCTGCGCCACCCTTCGCATTAATGTCCATGACTGACAGATATCTTACGAACATTCCGATTTCCATGGCGTCTTGCCGCCGGGAGTTAATTCGCCATGGAATTTGAATTCCTCGGCCTGTGATCAAGTTCAACTTCTCAGGTTAAGGTTTTTCATAAATTCAAATGGAGAAACCATGTTGCAGGTCCTCTGTCTTGTGTCTTCTTACTGTGTTTTTATGCTATGTTCCTGGTTCGAATCCCGCTGCGCTCAGGAGATAGCAGCGTTTGCTCCAATGCTTGAACCAAAAAAAGAAGCCCTGTTTTCAGTAGACTACTCCGATTTAAAATATTAAGATTGGGTTCTGTGGGTACCTGAGCACCGAGCTGCGAGAGACGAGGTGGTAACGTTACACGCTGCGGGAAGGGCGAGAGCCTGTGTTTCATTGACAGGAAAGTTGGAAACCCCAACGGATTTTGAGTGCCTAAGAACTGGCAAAGGTAGGTCGCTGCGTTGTTGATAATGACCGTCAGTAAGGCGTTGCAGCAAGCCTGGGTGACTTTGTCGTTGCTTCCCATGATGTAGTTGTCACATGGTAATAGAGCGACAAAGGCGTTTGTGCAGGCCACGGGCGGCGCTGAGGCCATGGTGTTCGATGTGGACGGAGTCGGGGCAGTGGTCGTTGTTCTAGGCGACGACGGGGCGGGCCCTGGGTAGACTACTCCATGGAAATCTTCCACAGACATTGACGGACATGAGAAATTTGCAGGAGCTTTATCTAGGAACCAATCCTATTGGGGGCAATATTTCTCTAGCATTGGATAAGCTGCCAAAGCTAATGAGTTTCGATCTCTCGACCTCAAGATACAAGGGAAGAATACTAGAGTCTCTGGGTTCATCCAAGAAATTGCGATATATTTCTCTCAATGGCAATCATTTCACCGGGGAAATCCCATCGAATTTGGTGGAGATTCCTTCCTTAATACATTATATCTCAATGGAAATAATTTATCAGGCACAGTGGTTTTTCCCGAGATCTTTTGCAGGAGATTGGGAAGGCGCATGGCTCTGTGGAATAATAGCCTGGGGCTTTGCTATGAAGACTCTGGTATAATAATTCCTCATGGTGTCAGTCCCTGCAGTTCCGAATCATCAAAGGCAGCAAGCCACCCATCTGCTCCAACTAGTTTTGTAAGCAGAGGCATAAAGAGATATGATGTTGAATATGTTTCTGTACTGTTGTTATTACTATATATAGGCACTCTAATGGCTCAACAGCCATAGATAAAAACAGACAGCCCTTATTTTGAAGAACGGATATATAATTTTATGTGTATACTACACAGGATTCCTGTGTTCCTTTCTGTTATCATTCGTTATATTAAGAAATATAAAAAAAGTTCGGGGATACAAAATCTGTTTCATCTTTTTGTGTTTCTCTAAGTAATATTTGACCCAATCAGTCATTTGGTGAGGATTTGACTCAGTCATTGCGAGTACATGTTACCTGTCTGACCTTATTTTGCATATTTTTTCAGGAAAAGACTTGCTAATATATGAATTGACCATGGTTTTAAATTCCAAACTGGCCATGGCATTTTGGTGGAAAAGTGAGGACACTGTTTGATATAAATGTGAAGAATCAACCATATTCTAAGAGATTGCCAGTCTGTAATAGTAAACCCTAACCCTACTGTAAAATGGGAATTGTCAGTTGCTTTAAATTCCAAATTGGCCATGTCATTGAAACAGAGTTGGGGGAGAATCAGGAACTTGGAATTCTGAGAAACAGAGTTGGGGGATGTCAAGTTCCCTATGGCCATAACCCATCCGGGCAAAGTGCATTTTCTCTGAGTGTACAGAACTGCAAAAATCTGAGGTGAACAACAGTAATTGAAACATTGTATTCCTCGGATAAAAGGTTTGTAAGTTTATCTAAAGGACTTTTTTCGCTTAGATTACATCAATTTGTTTTAGCAGGGTTCCATTGGAGTATGGCCACTTTGTTTAAGATAGTACAAGTATCCAGATCATAGAATTGAAGTTGTTTGAATGACCATGGATAATTTTTAGTTCAGTTTGTTAGACAGTTTTTGCCGCCATAAACCTGTTCACTGGCAATAAGGGCATTCCTGTGCACACTAATGAAGTAGACTTCAACTCTTTCCAGAACTCAAATGGTGCTACATCAGTGCATCTTTTTTTCAAAGCAGGGTTTTATTGAAGTACAGTCACCTTATTTAAGTGAGTGCAAGTATCTAGATCATAGAATTCAAGTAGGTAGGTAAATAATCCGAACGTTTTCAAGCCAAAGAAGCACTCGTTGTGTATGATATTAGGTATTCATTCTCTAATTGTCTTTCTATATAGTCTTAGCAATTTAATGAGCTCTTGTCAAATTCTATTTGCGGCCCATACATTACCAAATAGCACATGCAAAAGCCTCACATTTTCATATAAATTAACCTTGCAATTTGTAACAAGAACATGACTTCCTGAACTGTTATTATTATTATTTAAAGAATAAATATTTAATTATTATTTTCTATTTAACTCTTATAATTAATAAGAAACGTAAAAATTTAAACATATTATGTAGCTAACTTATAATAAAGTGGGTTGATTATATGAATCAGATCAATAAAATTTGTTTTAGAACTCAATTTTTGCATGAACTCAATTTTTCCATCTCATGCTTTCTTATAATATAGTGAATTAAAAAAATCAGGCACAAAGGTTTGCAATGACAAATCTTGTCGAGTGCCCTGGTTATATAGCATCATTGATTCAAAATGAGGTTATCTTATTCACAATTTTTAAAATTATGGGGTTATCCTTAGATTAAGATTTCATATATATTCTTTAAATGATTTCAAACGAAATGAAGATCAATTTGACTAAAACATTCTAAAAAATCAATTTGACTAAAAAAAATTGCTTTGCATGTACAGGGAATCAGAATAATAGTGATGTATTAAGTAATACATGCAAAGCAATCTTTTTTTGGAATGTTTTAGTGAAATTGATCTTCATTTTGTTTGAAATCATTTAGGGAATCTGGATTCCTTGATGGAGGTTAATGGACAGTTTGCAGATGCCCAGATCTATTGTCTGGCTCAATGTTGTAAACATTATTGCTACAGAATTCTAGGAATTCCTTCTCTGATTGTCCTTGAAGCAAGTTTATTTATATGGTATTAGAAATTTAATGAAAGCTCTTGTCAGATTTTGTTCTATGATTTTCCTTGAAGCAAGTTTATTCATATAGTGATAGCAATTTAATGAGAGGTCTAGCGAGATTTTGTTTGGGGCTATATATTACCAAACCTAACATGCAAAAGCCTTACGATTTCATATAAATTGGTGCTGCAATTTGTAACATGAACTTGACTTCCCAGATCATGCCCGGGAAGTAGGTAAGAGATGTCATACTTTAATGTAATAGAAATTCCATCTCTGAATAGTATAGTAGATGATTGTATAGGTTTCATAATGTAGAATTGTAAGCAGTACAGGTGACAACATAAATGAGCTGTGTTTAGCTATCACATAAAAGAAAAATTCTTGAACCTCAATAATTCTGACATATACAAAGATCCTCATGTCTTCCATAAACATTTATCATTTATCACCCAAAGATAGCTGCAGAGTCTACCCTAGATTGGTGGAGTGCTATTACTCTACCCTTTGTCTCCAATATATATACCAAGGGTACCTAGTATCAGGGCCATCATATCGTGTCTTGTATTGTATTTATTGTAAAAGGAGTTTCTACCCTCGAAGTGGATTGTATGCATTGACTTCTTATAAGATGAGGGCTGGTGCAGTTCCTAGGTGACTTTGACAGACAAGATTTTGGCATCTAAGTCAAACAAACTCTAGCAGGGCCTTGGTTCACTGGTGTGGTTGACAATATTGAGCCATCCACCGAGCTCCATTGTTTCTGTGGTCTGCCCATTCTAATGACATGTCAAAAGGAATGAGGCCAGGTGCCTTCCTTTTCAATTTTAATGTCTTCCTTTTCAATTAGTAATGCATAAAGAAAACCAGGAGAAAAGACAAAGTAGAAAGATTGAAGATTTCTGGTATTAGGTCTGAACTGTTTGAGAGCAAGTGAAAATTATGACTTCTAAAGAAACTTTTAATTGATTCCAAAAGTTGGGAATTAAGTTGAGGGAGGAGTATATGCCAATCAACACTTGGGGCATTGATTATTTATTGATTGAACTACGGGGAGTAATGGTGTCCTCATGATACAGTCACCTTTCCAACGCCACATGGGATTTGAAATTGTTAGAATTTGAAAGAAACAATTGTGATTCATCAGTTTCTTGCCTGTACTAGGGATTTAGAATCAAACAACAAAAATTTGTATCTGAGTGCCTTGTTGGACCTCCACTTTACATTGTTGTAGACATCTACAATCAAAATTTATAGTATTGTCCTCTCATGTCCAAAGTTATTGCAGTAACATATCTCAGTAGCTTGTTGGACCTCCATTTTACATTGTTGTAGACATCTACAATCAAGATTTAGAATCAAAAACAAAAATTACTTTGTTGGACCTCCACTTCACATTGTTGTAGACATCTACAATCAAAATTTAGGATCAAACAACAAAATTTTATATCCAAGTACCTTGTTGGACCACCACTTCACATTGTTGTAGACATCTACAATCAGAATTTAGAATCAAACAACAAAAATTTATATCTGATTACCTTGTTGGAACTCCACTTTACAATTTTGTAGACATCTACAATCAAAATTTAGAATCAACAACAAAAATTCATTGTGTTGTACTAGTAAACCTGAATCAAACTCTTTACTGAATGAAATATCAAGGGCTGCTTTCACACCAAAGTTCAGGGACATTGTATTTCTAGCTGCATCTGGGCTGGATACCAATCTTTTTGGTTATCAGCACACCCAGAAGCATCAGAGTGCTGCTGAAATTTTTTCCCAGTGAGGCATACCACCCCCTGACGATCAGGGACCTCGCTGTATATCTGACGATGGCTACTGTGGAGTAAGTGAGACTTGCCAGCACTACACAACGTGTCATCCACATTCAGATTATATTTGGAATGTCCATCTACAGACAGACAGAGAGGAACTACCATGGTTTCTTAATGCAATGTGTAATCTTCAGTTTGTTGAAAAGTGGGTCATGGTGATTACACACCAAGAGTATTGACCTCAAAGGATATGGGAATGAAGTAATTCAAGCACCACAACAAGAGTGTTGACCTCAAAGGATATGAGAATGGAGTAATTCAAGCACCACAACTGAGTACATACGAGACACACCTTAAACAAACAGATATTTTAATATTTTCCTAAACGCAATGAAATCTGCAATGGAATTGGCTCTGGAACTTGAGACTCTTTAAAGGTTTCAGATTTCTCATACTCTGTGTTCTATATATTCTTTGAGCAATACTTGTACAGTTGGGCTCGGTGCCATGTTTATTGTTCGCGTTGTCATGACTTGGAGTTTATGGATTTAACCAATAACAGTTTTGCTTATACTGAACAATGATTGTACTGAATATCATGGATTCGATGGCCTTGCTAGGTATTCAATTAAATGTGAAACTCTAATGTCGTTTCTCTGGCAGTCAAGTTGTGTGTCCACATCACCCCATACTGCATACATTCTCTATGAGTGAAGGAAACAAGGCACCATTCTCAAAAAAAAAAATTACAATCATGTTGACTTCTCTCTTCAATGGATTGAGTGCTACTTATAAAATAATTGGTTGTGCTTGTACTGTGCTTTGCATGGTCAGCAATATTCGATGTCTACTACTTTCGAATGTACCTTGCCCTTGTGTTGCTATGAACACACTTTTCTACCAGCGTTGTTGAGTTTCTATGGTCTCCCATCTATCAAGTCTATGATAAGCAGAATAGTTCTATAACGCTTCCAGATCAGCATGATAAGAGATTGTATAAAATGAAAAATGAATCGCCAGCTTCATAATATACTATCCATAATTACACTCAGTTGTTGAGTACACGGTATGTAGTTAGAATACTGTGTAATTTTATTCCTAAATACATGGTATTATTCGTTTGGAATTGTTCACACTTCACAATGATTACTATGACGTTGAACCAATTAATTATTATAATGATTACTATGACTTGGGGTCCTGTATAAAATTCTGGGAAGTGACAATGCTAGAGCTGTAGTGATCTATGGTTCTATACTTTTAATCTGCAAAAACTTCTGCAATGATGCTTCCAAACACTTTTTGTGTGTTAAAAACATTTACATTGATGAACCAGAAAGATGCCTTCAAACCATGCCACCATTGACCTAGAACACTAGAAAATATACTGAAGAAATTCCAACTCCTTTACCATTTAAAACAATAGAAAATACACTGAAGAAATTCCAACTCCTTTACCATTAACATTTGGAAAAGTTTGTACATAAGCCGGAAGACAAAGGATAAATTTTAAAAGGGGCTATACCTAAAGACAAAGGATAAAGCTTAAAACGCCATGTGCCCCTGGATAGTATTAAATTCCTTGATAGGATAAAGGAACACAGGTATCCTGTGTAGTATACACATAAAATTATATATCCGTCCTTCAAAATAAGGGCTGTCTATTTTTATCTATGGCTGTTGAGCCATTAGAGTGCCTACATACAGTAATAACAGTAGTACAGAAACATATTCAACATCATATCTCTTTATGCCTCGGCTTACAAAACTAGTTGGAGCTGATGGGTGGCTTGCTGCCTTTGATGATTCGGAGCTGCAGGGACTGACACCATGAGGAATTATTATACCAGAGTCTTCATAGCAAAGCCTTGGGCTATTATTCCACAGGGCCAGGCGCCTTCCCAATCTCCTGCAAAAGATCTCAGGAAAAACCACTGTGCCTGATAAATTATTTTCATTGAGATATAATGTATTCAAGGAAGGAATCTCCGCCAAATTCGATGGGATTTCCCCGGTGAAACGATTGCCATTGAGAGAAATATATCGCAATTGCTTGGATGAACCTAGAGACTCTGGTATTCTTCCCTTGTATCTTGAGGTCGAGAGATCGAAACTCATTAGCTTTGGCAGCTTATCCCATGCTAGAGAAATATTGCCCCCAATAGGATTGGTTCCTAGATAAAGCTCCTGCAAATTTCTCATGTCCGTCAATGTCTGTGGAAGATTGCCATGGAGTAGTCTACCCAGGGCCAGCCCCGCCGTCGCCCAGAACAATGACCACTTCCCCGACTCCATCCACATCGAACACCACGGCCTCAACGCTGCCCGTGGCCTGCACAAACACCTTTGTCGCTCTGTTACCATGTGACAACTACATCATGGGAAGCAACGACAAAGTCACCCAGGCTTGCTGCAATGCCTTACCGACAGTCATTATCAACAACGCAATGACCTGCCTTTGCCAATTCTTGGGCAATCAAAATCCGTTGGGGTTTCCAACTTTCCCGTCAATCAAACACAGGCTCTCGCCCTTCCCGTAGCGTGTAACGTTACCAACCCGTCTCTCGCAACTCGGTGCTCAGGTACCCACAGAACCCAATCTCAATATTTTAAATTGGAGTAGTCTACTGAAAACAGGGCTTCTTTTTCTGGTTCAAGCATTGGAGTAGGCGCTGCTATCTCCTGAGCGCAGCGGGATTCGAACCAGGAACATAGCATCAAAAACACAGTAAGAAGACACAAGAAAGAGGACCTGCAACATGGTTTCTCCATTTGAATTTCTGAAGAACCTTAACCCGAGAAGTTGACCTTAATCACAGGCCGAGGAATTCAAATTCCATGGCGAATTAACTCCCGATGGCAAGACGCTATGGAAATCGGAATGTCTGTCAGATATCTGTCAGTCATGGACATTAATGCGAAGAGTGGCGCAGCTGGGCGAAGCTCGCGGAGGGTGGCGGAGGGCGGAGGAATTGCCGGTGGCCGGAGCCGGAGGTTTTTTCGGGCCGGCGACGGAAACCCAGCCATTCTACAGCCTGGGTAGACTACTCCAAAATGAATATATATATTTCTTGCTTTCCTTTGCAAGCGTTATTCCTTAAGAACACACTAATTATATTTCTTGACGATTGACAGGTAGGGTCCTCGAATCCTTCTTTTGTTCGAGGTTCTTCTCATGGAAGGCTTATGGTTAGGTTCAGGAGATATACTTACACTATTTTCTTCTTTCTATATTCGATTTAATCCCATTGTTAACTATGCAAGGGCATTCTAAGAATTTCCCCTTATGCGATAATGATTTTTAATATATGCTCGTAGGAAGCAAGCTAAGAGTTTTTCCGGTAGTATTGCTGAAACCCCAGATAGTCTGTGAAATTTTGGTTAAGATATATGATTATTATCAGTGTAATTACTTAATGCCCTTGAACATGGGTTTTGTTTTTGTATTGGATGTAGACACATAAAAGTCTCATTTTCTTACTTATTCTACAATTTACTACGGAATTTACATAAATGTTTTTGAACTATTGTTGTTTTCATTATGACAGCATTGAATAATAAAATAACAGCAATGCGTTTGCACAAGTTTCCCTATTGCAAGGGTTTTTGGTTAAATTATTTACTGATCGGATACTCACTTGACTTTTTTATCCTTTTGTATACATTAGCTTATCTTACATACAAATCATGACTTATTTATTTAGCAAACGGTTTTCGTTACGCATTTCAGTTTCTTTAGATTCATTACTGGACTTGCTAGACTTCGTAATATCTTATTTGTAAACAGTTCACACTTCATGGATGTTTAGTCAATTGACTCCGAATGGTTCCCTTCACTACTGCATTTGGGCAGAAATTTAGACAACGGAATCCAACAAAATGCGGCTAAAATTGCAAAAAGCTTTGGAAGTTAAATGCTTTTTTTATTTATTTTTCTAAAATTTTGATATCTAGTTTTTTAAAGGTCAAATATTTGATGGAATTCTCTATCCCATTGATTATCTAACAATTTCCTATAATTCTTCTTCTCATTGAATACGTTGTGGGACTTTACAGTTATGGGACTTTACATTTTGCTATCCGACATTATATCCAATATGAAAATGACACTATATCCAATATGAAAATGCGTTGTCTGCTTTTTTACAGCTGACAAATAATCTTTGCATAATATTCAATTCCACCATTTATGGCTTTTTGAGCTCACAATGTCTACTATGGGACCACTTTAAGTTGACTAGTTTCACTAATTAAAATAAATATAACACACACACACACACACACACACATATATAATGTGTGTGTAGAGGCCCTGAACATCATATAACATTTACAAAGTTGCCATATATATTACTTGCGATTGTTTTGAAAATTTGTAGCCTTATTTTGAGGTTAATTTTAGAACAAAATTATCACTGAACATTTGGTCACAAAAAATGTCACATAAAATTCCTCAAGGAGACCAAGGATACGTGGGATCGACATCAAGGGCTTCTGAGCATCAAAAATGTTATTGCCCTTGTAGAAATTGCAAGGGTTTTAGGCAAGGAAGAATTTTAATCAGATCACTAAAGCACATTGTAGAGACTATGGACATGAATATTATCTATTTGTAAGCTATTTAATATATGTCTTTGTATTGTATATTTATTTTCTAAAATTTTATATGTATATTGTATTTTATATTGTATGCCTTTGCATTGTAAGTTGTATTATCTTTCTACTGTAAATATATTTTATAATTTTCTTTTTGGAGGCGTTTCAACTATGTTGTCACCTTGATATGGACTAGAAATATTATTTGATTATTTTTGTTAGGGTCATTTAAGGTGTTATGTGAGTCAGGGGTTAATTAATTTATGTGATTAGGGATAAGAAATTGTTGTTTAATGGTTTAGGCATTACATGTTGAGGACTTAGCGGTTAGGGGTTCAGGGGCCACTCGTGCAATGAGTTGGTTGGTCGGCCTGACTTGGCAAGGGGAGATCACACAAAAGAAGTAATTTTGACTCATGAGTACCCATGAATAGAGTCCCCACAAGGGGGTCTCATAATGATTTTTAAAAAATTAACAAAATTAATGTTTATATGTTAATGACCAATTTATAATTGAATATTGATCATGCAACATGGTAATAGAAAATAATGATATTTTGTTTTCATTGAAGAGATAATGATTTGTGATGACTGATTTTCACATCAAGACGAATGCTCTATCCCAGAGCACTCCCTCACAAATGTGGGTGCCTAGGCACCCATGGGGGCATCACCTACTTCGCAAGTGATGGCGCCCAGTGCCCATGGGGCCGTCGTGTGGTGGGAACTCAAAGGCACACAATAGGTAAGTGCACCCGTGTGATAAGTTGGTGGCTCTACTTGACATAGAAAGGGGCACCTGAAAGAAAAAACTAATGTCAGCCCATGACTTCCCATAAATAGAGTTCCTAGAAGGGGGTCTCATAATGATTTTTAGAAAATTGACTAAATTAATGTTTGGGTGTTAAAAGTTGGCTTATGATTGATTAGTCATGCAACATGGAAATAACAAATGATGATATTGTGTAGTCATTAGTGAGTTAATTATTTTCATTCATTTATTTGCACAATAGCACGAATGCCCATGCGTTGGGTGCACCCACATGAAGGCAGGTTGTCTGGTATCCAATGGAGCCATATCATGTTGGGCACATTAGGGTTCTCGGAACCCATGGGGTCGTCATGTGTTCGGAATGTTAGAGAGCTTGATGCCCATGGGGACGTTGCATGCTAACCACCTGCCTAACAAGTTGGATGGTCAGCTCGACTTGGAAAGGAGAACCTATAAAAGAGAAACAATGTCGGCCCATGACTGCCCATGCATCGAGTTCCCACAAGCGGGTCTCATAATGGTTTTTTGAAAAATTACTAAATTAACATTTAGGTGTTAAAAGTGAGTTTATAATTAATTTATCATGCAACATGGAAATAAAGAATGATGATATTTTCTTGTTATTGATGAGCTAATTATTTCTGTTCACCAGTTTCCATAGCTAGGTCAACTATTCCACCCTAGGTGCACTGAATGAAGGCAGTGCACCTAGGAACCCATGTGGTTCTCACATGCTAGGCATGCGAGGGTGCCCGATGCAGATGGGGGAATCATGTTTTGGGCATGCAAGCGCACCCACTCGACAGGGGCGTTCGTGAGAAGATCTGGTAGGTTGGCCCAACTTAGCAAGCGGAACCCACAAAAAATAAGTATTTTCAGTCCATGACTGTCCATGAACTGAGTTCCCACAAGGTGGTCTCATAATGATTTCTAGAAAATTAACTAAATTAGTGTTTAGGTGTTAAAAGTCGGTTTAGAATTGATTTTTAATGCAACATGGAAATAAAATATAATGATATTTTGTTGCCATTGATGAGATAATGATTTATGTTCACTAATTTGCACATCGGGGAGATGTTCAAGCCCTGGGCACATCTGCACGAAGGCAGAGCATCCAACCACCCATGAGGGTATCGTATGCTAGGCATACAAGGGTGCCTAGCACCTATGGGGGTTTCGTGTGATGGGCATGCCAGGTAGGCATACAAGGGTTCCTAGCACCTATTGGGGTGTCGTGTGATGGGCACGCCGGGGCGCCCGACACCGCTGGGTATGCCGCACGTTGGGCAAGCCAGGGCACTCGTGTGATGAGTTGGTGAGTTAGTCTGACTTGGGAAGGGGCACCCTCAAATAGAATTAATGCCAGCTTGTGACTGCCATTGAATAGAGTTCCCACAACGAAGTGTGATAATGATTTTTATAAATTATTGCTTTGAGGCCTCTGCGATTTATATTTTGTGTAGAGTTATCTTCTAGATTCATCGCATTAACATTGTTTTAATCAACATTTTGAACCACCCTCTATGGTTCATCATCAGGATAGATCAATGTGTGTATAAGACAGATCTCAATAGAGTATGTAAATAAAGGTATGAAAATGTGATAGAACGTGAATGATGGGTAGCCGACAAGAAGTCAGGGAAGGAGAGAGAATATTAGGTTAAAGTAATATGAAATAAATCAATAATATTTTAATTATAATTTCTTTAGAAACTAATTAATTATTGCTATCAATTTTTTTTAACCTTACTCAATGATAATTGTTAAAACCTTTTTAACAATTTTTTTATTTTTATTTTGAGAATTATGAATTAAACATGCAATTTTGTTAATTCATTGTTATAGTTCTTAACAATTATTAAGAATAATAAGTATAATATTTATTGATTATTATTATAATATTAAATAATTATTAATATTATTAAAATTAATAATTTTTATTTTAATTAGAATTAATTAAATTAAAACTTAAGATTAAAATTAAAATTAAAATTAAAATTAGGGTTGGTAATTATTTCAAAAATGGAAGGTATTGAGTGAGAGAAAGAATGGTTAGAAATGGAGAGGTCTGATTAAGTGAAAAGAAGGAAGGGAGTTGTAAGGAGAGGGTGGATTATGAGGTTAATGTAGGAATCCAATTGTCACTTATTTTCCAGAAATCATCTCAATTGAAGTTGTTAGGTTGTTTATCTATTTATATAGCTTATCCAAATTTTCTATGGTGATAATCATCGATTTTAGCCACAACACGAGTTTTCAATACAAATATGATGACTGGTTTTACTGGAATGCTCTGCCAAGGTTGAGGTTTTGGAATGGTTGTGCTTTATGTTTCATGGAATATTTGTGAATCCTAGTTAAGATAGATCGATTGGTCTCCCTAATGTATGTTTTTCCACATTACCAAGGAATCATATAAACCCCTTGTTGATCTAAAGATGATCTGAGGTTGCCATTGATGTCAACCCAAGTAGCACCAGGGGATACCATGATCTTGCAAGGGAATTTTGACTTGACAAATTACTCTATTTTGAGTCAAGGATCTTCTAGATAGGTTCTAGTCATCGAGATGTTTCCGTTGATATATGGCACGTCAAGTAACTCTTTGTGGTTTGATAGATATTCATACTTGAAGTTAGTAAGCCCAGTTAGTGGGCTGAAACACTCTAGGGTTGTGGCATGGCACTCATAATTGGTTTTGGTCATTGAACAATCAATAAATTAATAATTTTTTAATCTCCTAAAATCCCTCCAACATTTTGTAGTCATGTCCCTATCAACTCTATAAAAAGAAATCTCATATATTCTCCAAAAGTAGTGATCATGGCATTTTCACTGTAACTTCATTTATGTGACAACTTAGATTATGAATTTAAAACATATTTGATTTGCAATCTCGATAAAAGTTGTCACCAAACTTTAGACTTTGGTTTGCTATATTTTTAGAGATATGATCTGTGAAAGTTAGGGTTTTTGCAGGCTACCAAATTTCATCTCAAAGAAGTGACCTTCGTAAAATCGTCATAACTCTCTCTCAAAGAAGAGGATTGGAATTCAATAAAAGGTGGTACATAATGCACAGACTGTAGTTTATTGTATATCAATTTTAAATCCGAATGAGGAAACAGTGACACTTGGTACGTCATACAAGTTTTCTCTACTAAACTAGTCCATAATTAGGTCATTATGAGGGAATGGGCATAACTTTGCCTTGAAGATTCCCAATTGGGTAAGACCTATGGAATTGGAAAGAAGACTGAGAGTGCATAGATACATCAGATTAAATATCATGATCCTAGAAGGAAAGAAAAACTAGATCAAGCATTGTCAAGGGGTGCAAAGGACCAAACTTTCTGGGGTGGCAAAGAGCAAGGTGTAGCAAAACGATGCACCAAAGGTAAGCTAAAGGTAAGTATCCTTTGTATATGCATGTTCATCTCTTAATTGCGTTAGTTTCTTTGTATTCTAATTTCTTGTTTTTGTTTAGCACTGAAATATGTTCTCTAGGATGAGGTAAGTTTTTCTATTATCATGTCATGGGTATTTCTTTGAATACTTTTTGCAGGTATTATATATTTATCAAGAGAAGACTCAATGCATAATCTAATGTTGTGAAGAGTGAGAAAGGGTAGCATGACAAGAGAAGCAATCAAGGTGTAGAACAATAGAAAGAAGTTCACCACATCAAGCCTTCAAGTAGTAAGCACTGCATATAATCATTGTAAAAGTATCATTGTATAGAGACATTAAAAAAACATCATTGTAAAAGTTGTACAACTACCTATCTACCAAGAGTTGACGAGGAAATGTCGGGAGGTCTATTATCATCATTAGGTGGTTGTGTCATAGTTGGGGTTATGGTCTAGTGTTTCTTCGTCTTCTACATCATTCTATATCATTGTAAAGTCGACCATTTTCCTTTCTACAGGATTCCATTCTTCTTGTATTCTTCTATAGGGTGGTAGGGTGGTGTTAGGCTAGTGCATGAGGTCACCAACAGGTTCAAGATTCTGAAAAATTCATGGTGGTAGCGTGGTGATAGGGTGAGTTGTAGCTCATTTAGTGTTGGGGAATCCGTTCAGTTGAATACTAAAGAATCTCGGGCGTTGGAATGTCCATCTAGTGGGAGCTAGAGAAGAATGCTTTTCTAGATTCTAGGAAGTTGGAGCTTTCTTTTCAATTGGAATTGTAGATTAAAGAATCATTAGAAAAGCATTCGGTGGTTTTTGACTCGGAGGGGGTTTTCGATGTAAAATTTTTGTGCCTCTTCTGTTCTTTTATTCAATGTTATTACGGCATAAACATTAATGATAATTGAAAATTAACTAATGCTCTGAAAATATTTAAAAGTTGTAGTTCTAAGGAATACTAATTCACCTCCCCCCCCCACTATTATCTTCCAATAATTGGTATCAGAGGTTGGTTCCTTCAATAGAAGTTTAACAACTGGAAGCAGATCATGGAGCATAACAAGAATGGCGTAACTTTATTCAGTTAAAATAATTATGCACTCTAGAAAGGAAGAACGGAGTTCTATCTCTTGGTGTAAGGTTACGAAGTATGGGACAGTCTTCAAAATGGCTTTACACCAACTGCAAATGAAGAAGTTAAGAAGAATTTGGTAAATGATGCAAAAGAAAAGAATATTATTATCAGTGGACTTATTGAATCTGCTTATTATAAGGTGTTGGGTTCTCAAAGCACCAAAGATGTATGGGACAAGCTTGAGAATATCTATGAAGGTGACTCAAATATCAAAGAAGCAAAGCATCAAATCTACAGAGAAAAATTTGAGCAACTCAGAATGAAAGAAGATGACAACCTCGCTGCATACTTCCAACGCATTGATGAAATAACCAACACTCTTGAAGGATTGGGAGAGCCTGTTGATGAGAAGACTATTATATGAAAGATTCTTAGAATGTTACAAGGAAGATTCAACCTAAAGGTATCGGTCTTAGAATACAGTGCAAATATGGAAAAACTTAGCAAAGAAGAATTACATGGAGTTCTCATAGCATATGAAATGAGACTTGGTGAAGAGGAGGGTACTTTGCATCTAGCAATTGTGTTCGCTGCATCTAAGAAAACTAATAAGGACAAAAAAGTTTCAAAGGCAAACACCTACAGTTGCACCTACAAGTGTGAAGAAAAGGAATATGATGAAGAAGGTTTTTTAGATGGAGAATATGGTTACTTTACGAGAAAACTAAAAATTGGTAAGGGAAAATTGAAAGGTGAACTTCCTTTGATATGTTTCGCTTGTGGTGAGGTTGGGCATTTTGCAGCAAAATGTCCAATAAAAGTGATGGAAAGTCAAAAGGAAAGAAAGGATTTAAGAAATTCAACACACAAGGCAAGAAGAAAGGATTCAAAAGGAACTTTCTCTCTAAAGTAGATAGCTCATCATCCGATGAAGACAGTGACAGTGATGAAGAAGCTAATGAGAGACTATTTTTTATGGCCAAGCACAATAAACAAGAGGTATCAAACAACGAAGAAGAAGGGCTGACCATAGAATAATTTTCTAAGGAGGCAATCAAGCTTATAAAAGAGCTCAAGGGTGAGAAGATCCATTCCAACACTCCTGAAGAACATGTTCGAGGTCTCAAAATTGAAGTTGAAGAACACAAATGTATTGAAGAGTTACTTAAAAAGAAGTTGGAAGAAAGAAAATGGGAAATGGAAGCATTAGAAGCTAAAGTAGTCTCATTGCATAAGGAAGTGAAGAAGGGAAAAAATGTGCAAAACTACGCAAATAGCTCAAGGGTGTTGGAAGAACTCATCAACAATCAACTATCTTACAACGACAAAATTGGCCTCAATTACAAAGAAGAAGAAGTAGGACCTTCTACAATAAAATACAATGAGCCTATGAGATTTGACAGGCATGTAGACTTTGTTGGACAAGATTCGCAAGAACAGCCTCGGAAGACAATTCCCTGATGAAGATTTCCATCCAGGTACCAACATATTTTTCATGGCTATTGTTATTCATGTGGAAAATTTGGTCATAAAGTTTTACAATGTCACATGTACCCTAGGAACTAATATAATTCTATGAGATTTTTCAAATATGAACCTCTCAGGGCTCAACTAAACATCAATAGATTTGAACATTTAAGAATTAATATTGATTTTTACAAATGTTGAAACTTTGGACACATAGCCAGAGACTGCAGACTTGAAAATCCTTCAGAAGAACCTTCAAAACTACAGAACGAATGAACATGGAAGAAAAAGAACACTGATAATTGTGCTCTCACTCTCAAGTCTCAATACAATAAAGATGTGTGGTATGTTGATAGCGGTTGCTCAATGCATATGACTGTAGATAGAAAGAAATTTGTATCTCTGAAAGAGAAGAAGGATGGAACTATGTCCTTTGGAAATGATGGATATCCAAATGTTGTTGGATTAGGTATCGTCTGTCTCAGAAGCAAAGATTCCCTAGCCAAGAATGTTCTATTGGTTGAAAACAAATGTGTTATCAAGTACACAAAATGTTATTCAACTCCACAAAATGTGAAATCATGAAAGGTAGGTATGGTAAAATTGTGGCTACAGCAGGTTGAGCTCCAAACAACATATATGTTTAGGATGAAGCAACTAAAGAATGTCTACTAGCTAAAGAAGATGAAATCTGGTTATGGCACAAGCGAATGGGTGACATAAAATTTGACAATCTCGTTAGGATAAGAAAAAATGAAGTAGTATGAGAAATGCCAAAAATGTCAAAACATTCCAACACAGTATGTGAGGCATGTCAGCATGGAAAGCAAACAAAATGCAGATTTAAAACAAAAGAACACTTTGCGTCACATCCATTGGAATTGATACATACTGATCTATGTGGTCCTATAGGAGGAAAAGGCTTAGATGGAGAATTATATTTCATGTTAATGATAGATGACTATACCAGGATAACAACCGTCAGTTTCCTAAAGAAAACATCTAAAGCATTTGAGTGTTTTAAGATGTACAATGATTTGGTTGAAAATGAAACTGATTTAAAAATAAAGTGTCTATGATCAAATAATGGTGGACAATTCACTTCCAAATTATTTCAGCAATACTATGATGAAAATGGAATAAAAAGACAATTTTCAACAGCACGAGCACCTCAGCAAAATGGAGTTGTTGAAGGAAACAAGATAACTATATAGGAAATGGTTAGAACAATGTTGAAGGACTCAAAATTAGATGAAAATTTCTGGGTTCAAGCAATTGATATGATAGTCTTCGTTATCAACAGAAGTCTTCTCAGAAATAATTGCAATAAGACCCCATATAAATTATGGAAAGGAAAACTAGTTAATGTAAAATATTTTAAAATCTTCGGAAGAAAATGATATATCAAAAGAGAAGATCAAAAGTTGGGTGAGTTTGAATTGCGTGTTGATGAAGGTATCTTTGTTGGTTACTCATGCAAAATAAAGGGCTATAAGTACTATAATATAAGATGAAAACGGATAGTGGAGAGCATAAATGTTACATTTGACGAAGATAATGTTCTAATGAATAATGATACGGATATAGAATCTTTGAATCTTGAGACAGAGGCTCAAAAAGGTACAAAGAAAATTCTATAACAAGAAGCAATTGTCAACCAGGAAGAAGTAAATAATGATCAACAAGATATACAGGAACAACAACAAGAAGCTCCTCCAAAGAGAACAAAAGAATGGATTCAAAAGAACCATCCATCAAATCAAATCATTGGTGACATAAATGAAGGAATTGGATGAAGAAAAGGTTGACAGCTTTGTTCACCACAACAAGCTCACATTATTTTTCTAGCAAACTTTCAGCCTAGTAGTTTTGAGGAAGCCAGCTAGAAGGAACATTGGGTAGCAGCTATGAATGAAGAATTGGATCAAATCGAGAAGAATAACAAATGGGAATTAGTTCCATGACCAAAAGATAAAATTGTCACCGGGACGAAATGGGTCTTTAGGAACAAATTGAATGAAGATGGACAGGTTACCAGAAACAAAGCAAGATTGGTTTGCAAAGGTTATGCACAAGTGGAAGGAATCGTTTTTGACGAAACATTTGCACCAGTTTCCAGAATGGAAGCCATCTAGATGTTTCTTTCCTATGCATGCTCAAGAAAAATAAAGTCTACCAAATGGATGTTAAGTTAGCATTTATGAATGGTAATTAGAAGAAGACGTTTACATCAAACAACCTGAAGGTTTTCTACTATTAGAAAAAGAATGCTATGTTTGCAAGTTAAAGAAGTCTCTATATGGTCTCAATCAAGCTCCTAGAGCATGGTATACTCGTCTTGATGGATATCTACATAAAAAAGGGTTCAAGAAAGCCATTGCTGATAGCAATCTTTACATATGAATAGAGAAGGATAATTTAATGATCGTTGAGGTATATGTGGATGATATAATCTTTGGTAGCAATGATGACCAACTAAGTAAGAACCTTGCTACAAAGATGCAAAGTGGGTTCGAGATGTCTTTACTTTGTGAGTTGAAATACTTCTTAGGGCTTCAAAACTCTCAACAAGAGAAAGGAATATTTATATGTCAAGCCAAGTACATCAAGGAAATGCTCAAGAAATTCAAAATGGAAGATTGCAAACCTGTCCTTACTCTGATGGTAACAGGTTTCAAATTTAGCATAGACAACTAATTTAAGGATGTGGATCAGAGGTTGTAGAAATCTATGATTGGTAGTCTTCTATATGTAGCAACCTCCTGACCAGATGTTATGCAAGTAGTTGGACAGGTAGCAAGATGCCAAGTAGCACCAAAAGAATCACATATTATTGTTGCCAAAAGAATTCTTCGATATCTAAAGGGAACAAGAAGATGTGGCTTGTGGTATCCCAACGGTAAAAATGTCATTATTCAAGCCTTTACAGATGCATATTGGGCAAGAAGTGTTGATGATCGTAAGAGTACTAGTGGAGCATCATTCTACCTAGGTGGTTTTCTTGTATCATGGTTCAGTAAAAAGCAAACCTCAATCCCATTATCCACAACAGAAGTAGAATATATCATGGCAGCAGCTTGTTGTACTCAAGTTCTCTAGATGAAGAGAACTTTTCAAGATCTTCAGGTCAAGTTTGATGAGCCTATTCCAATATTTTGGGATAACTCCAGTAATCTTGTGATGTGTTCCAAAATGAAGCACATTTCAAATAAATATCATTTCGTTAGAAAGCAGGTCACCAAAAACAGTATCAGACTTGAATATTTTGGTAAAAAAGAAAAAATCATTGATATCTTCACTAAACCTCTACCTCATGAACCATTTGAATATTTTCGCCAGAAACTTGGGATTCTCCCAAGTTCTCATTAGATTTTCCTTATTCAAAAAATAAAGGGGGAGTGGAAGTGTGTACAAGTCTGTAGGATGGTTGTGTTTCAGGGTGAGTTACCCTTTTCCATTGATGTCAAAGGGGGGAGAAGGCAGTGGGAAGAGGTTCCCTAATCTTAGGGGGACTACTTGTGTTGCCATCAATTCCAAAGGGGGATATTGTTGATCTAAATATGATTTGAGGTTGTCATTGATGTTAACCCAAGCAGCATCAGGGGCTACCCTTATCTTGCAAGGGAAATTATAATTGACAACTTACTCTATTTTGAGTCAAGGATATTCTAGATAGTTTCTACTCATCAAGATGTTTCCGTTGATATATGACATGCCAAGTAATTCTTCACAGTTTGAGAGATATTCATGTTTGAAGTTAGTAACCCCAGTTAGTTGAGTAAAACTCTATGGGGTTGTGGCATGGCACTCATAATTGGTTTTGGTCATTGAATAGTCAACAATTAATATTTTTTTAAGCTCTTAAAATGCCTACAACATTCTCTATTGAAGCCCCTCTCAACCCTATCAAAAGAAATCTCATATATCCTCCAAAAGTAGTGATCATGGAATTTGTGCTATAGCTTAAGTTCTGCGAGGTCTTTGATTATGAAATTAGCACCCATTTGGTCTGAAATCCTGATGAATGTTGTGACCAAAATTCAAATCTTGGTTCACTCTATTTTTGGAGATATGATCTATGGAAGTTAGGGTGTTTGCAGTTTGTCGAATTTCATCTCAAAGAGGTGAACTTGGGAAAATCCTCATAACTCTCTCTTAGAGAAGAGGATTGGAATTCTGTAAAAAGTGGTGAATAGTGCACGGTCTGTATCTTTCTATGTATCAATTTTGGAGCTGAAGGAGGAAATAGTGACACGTGATACGTCGTACAAGTTCACTCTACTGAACTAGTCCATAATTAGGTCATTGTGACAGATTGGGAATAACTTTGCCTTGAAGTGTCCAAATCGGGTCAGACCTATGGCATTGGAAAGAAGAATCAACGGTCTTCTACAAGAATGAAGTTCAGATGTTGGGGATATGAAATTGTAGAGATACATAAGGTTAAATATAGTGCTCCTAGAAGGTAAGAAAAGCTAGATCGAGTGTTGTCAAGGGGTGCAAAGGACCAGAATTTCTAGGGCAGCAAAGAGCAAGGTGTAGAAAAATGATGTAGCAAAGGTAAGCTATAGGTAAATATCTTATGTATATGCATGTTCATCTCTTAATTGCATTGGTTTCTTTGTATTCTAATTTGTTGTTTTTGTTTAGCACTGACATATGTTCTGTAGGATGAGGTAAGTTTTGCGATTATCATGTCATGGGTATTTCTTTGAAGACTTTTTGTAGGTATTATATATTCATCAAGATAATACTCAATGCATAATCTAATGTTCTGAAAAGTGAGAGAGGGTAGCATGACAAGAGAAAAAATCAAGGTACATAACAACAAGAAGACGTTCAATACATGGAGTCTTCAAGTAGGAAGCACTGCATACAATCATTGTAAAAGTATAATTGTACAGAGTCATTATAAAAGCATCATTGTAAAAGTTGTAGAAGTTTCTACCTACCAAGATTTGAATAGGTAGTGTTAGGAGTTCTAGGATCACCACTAGGAGGTTGTGTCATAATTGGCGTTATGTTATAGTGTGTCTTCTTCTTCTACATTATTCTATATCACTATAAACTAGATCATTTTCCCTGGTACAGGAGTCCATTCTCCTTTTATTCTTCTTTAGGGTGGTAGGCTGGTGCTAGGCTAGCCCATGAACTCACCAATAGGTTCAATTCTATGAAAAAATCAGGGTGGTAGGGTGGTGCTAGGGTGAGTTGTAGCTCATTGGGTGTTGGGGCATCCGTTTGATTGACTACTGAATAATTTCGGGTGTTGGAGCATCCATCCAGTGGGAGCTAGAGAAGAATTACTTTCTATATTCTAGGATTTTGGAGCTCTCTATTCAATTGGAGTTGAATATTAAAGAATTATTAGAAAAGCGTACGATGGTTTTTGACTCGGAGGGGGTTTCCCACCTAAAATTTTTGTGCCTCCTGTGTTCTTTTATTCATTGTTGTTACTACATAAACATTAATGATAATGGAATATTAGCTAATGCTCTAAAAATATTTAAAAGTTCTAATTGCTAAGGAATACTGATTCACCCCCCCCCCCCCCCCCCCCATCTCAGTATTTTCTAACAATTGGTATTGGAGCTTGGTTCCTTCAATAGCAGTTTAACATCTGGAAGGAGATCATGGAGCATACCAAGAATAGTGTACCTCTAGTCAATGAAAATAATTATGCACTTTGGAATGGAAGAATGGAGGTCTATCTCTTGGCACAAGGTTACGAAGAATGGGACACTATTGAAAATGGCTTTACACCAACCACAAATGAACAAGGTAAGAAGAATTTGGTAAATGATGCAAAAGTAAAGAACATTATTATCGGTGGACTTATTCAATTTGCTTATCATAAGGCGTTGGGTTGTAAAGCTGCCAAAAAATGTATGGGACAAGCTTGAGAATATATATGCAGGTGACTCAAATGTCAAAGAAGCAAAGCTTCAAATCTACAGAGAAAAATTTGAGCAACTCAGAATGAAAGAAGATGAAAACATTGCTACATACTTCCAACATGTTGATGAAATAACCAACAATCTAGAAGGAATGGGATAGCCTATTGATGAGAAGACTATTATACGAAAGATTCTTAGAATTTTACCATGAAGATTCAACCCAAAGGTATCAGCCTTAAAAAACAGTGTAAATATAGACATACTCAGCAAAGAGGAATTATATGGAGTTCTCATAGCATATGAAATGGGACTTGATGAAGAAGAGGGTACTTCACATCTAGAAACTATGTTTGCTACATCTAAGAAAACTAATAAGGAAAAACAACCTTCAAAGTCAAAGACCTACACCTGACCTGCAAGTGTGAAGAAAGGGAAGATCATGAAGAAGGTTTTTCAAATGGAGAATATGGTTACTTTACAAGAAAACTAAAAATTGGTAAGCGAAAATTGAAAGGTAAACTTACATTGATATGTTTTGGTTGGGGTTATGTTCTAGTGTGTCTTCTTCTTCTACATGATTCTATATCATTGTAAAGTGGACCATTTTCCCTCATACAGGAGTCCATTCTTCTTTTATTCTTCTTTAGGGTGGTAGGTTGTTTCTAGGTGGGTGCATGAAGTCACCAACAGGTTCATGCCTATGAAAACTTCAGGGTGGTAGGGTGGTGCTAGGGTGAGTTGCAGCTCATTCGGTGTTGGAGCATCTATTTAGTTGACTACTAAAGAATCTCAGGCATTGGAGTGTCCATCTAGTGGGAGCCGAAGAAGAATTATTTTCTAGATTCTAGGATTATTGGAGCTTTATTTTTAAGTGGAGTTGAAGATTAAATAATTATTAGAAAAGTGGGTTTTCCACCTAAAAATTTTATGCCTCCTCTGTTATTTTATTCACTATTATTAATGCATAAACATTAATGATAATGGAAGATTAACTCATGCTCTAAAAAGATTTAAAAGTGCTAATTGCTAAGGAATACTGATTCACCCGCCCCCCCCCCCCCTCTTAGTATTTTCCAAGAATTGGTATTGGTGTTTGGTTCCTTCAATAGCAGTTTAACAACTGGAAGGATATCATGGAGCATACCAAGAATAGTGTACCTCTATTCAATGAAAATAAGTATGCACTCTAGAATGGAAGAATGGAGGTCTATCTCTTGGTGCAAGGTTATGAAGTATGGGACACTATTCAAAGTGGCTTTACACCAACTACAGATGAACAAGGTAAGAAGAATTTGGTAAATGATGCAAAAGAAAAGAATATTATTATCGATGGACTTATTGAATCTACTTATCATAAGGTGTTGGGCTGTAAAATTGCCAAAAACGTATGGGACAAGCTTGAGAATATATATGTAAGTGACTCAAATGTCAAAGAAGCAAAGCTTTGAATCTACAGAGAAAAATTGACCAACTCAGAATGAAAGAACATGAAGACACTGATGCATACTTCCAACACGTTCATGAAATAACCAACACTCTAGAAGGAATGGGAGAGCCTATTGATGAGAAGACTATTATACGAAATATTCTTAAAATTTTACCAGGAATATTCAACCCAAAGGTATCAGTCTTAGAACATAGTGTAAATCTAGACATACCCAGCAAAGAGGAATTACATGGAGTTCTCATAGCATATGAAATGAGACTTGATGAAGAAGAGGGTACTTCGCATCTAGATATTGTGTTCGCTGCATCTAAGAAAACCAATAAGGACAAGAAAACATCAAAGGCAAAGACCTTCACCTGCACCTTCAAGTGTGAAGAAAAGGAAGATGAAGAAGAAGGTTTTTCAGATGGAGAATATGGTTAATTTACAAGAAAACTAAAAATTTGTAAGCGAAAATTTAAAGGTAAACTTACATTGATATGTTTTGGTTGTGGTGAGGTTGGGTATTTCACAACAAAATGTCTGAGCAAAAGTGATGGAACCTCAAAAGGAAAGAAAGGCTTTAAGAAATTCAACAAGCAAGGCAAGAAAAAAGGATACAAAAAGAACATTATCTCTAAAGATGATAGCTCATCATCCGATTAAGACAGTGACAGTGAAGAAGAATCCAATGAGAGAGTATATTTTATAGCCAAGCACAATAAACAAGAGGTATCAAACAACGAAGAAGAACGATTTACCATAGTATAATTTTCTAAGGAGGCAATCAAACATATAAAAGAGCTCAAGGCTGAGAAGATCCATTCCAACGCTCTTGAAGAAAAAGTTCAAGCTCTAAAAATTGAAGTTGAAGAACAAAAATGTATTGAAGAGTCACTTCAAAGGAAGTTGGAAGAAAGCAACTGAGAAAGGGAAGCATTAGAAGCTGAAGTAGTCTCGCTGCGTAAGGAAGTGAAGAAGGGAAAAACTGTCAAAAACTATGCCAACAACTCAAGGGTGTTGGAAGAACTCATCAACAACTAATGATCTTACAATGACATAATTGGCCTTGGTTACAATGAAGAAGAAGTATGACCTTCTACAATAATATCTAATAAACCTATGAGATCTGACAGGCCTGTAGACTTCATTAGAGAAGATTCACAACAACAGTGTTGGAAGGAAATTCCCCAACGAATATATCCATCCAGGTACCAACATATTTTTCATGGCTACTGTTATTCATGTGGAAAATTTGGAAATAAAGCTATAGAATGTTGCACATACCCTAGGAACGAATATAATTCTAGGAGATCTGTCAAATATGAACCTCCCAGGGCTCAATGAAACATCAATAGATTTGAAAATTTAAGAAGTAATATTGAATGTTACAAATGTCAAAACTTTGGACAAATAGCTAGAGACTGGAGACTTGAAAATCCTCCAGAAGAATCTTCAAAGCCACAAAACAAATGAACATGGAAGAAGAAGAACACTAATAATTGTGCTCTCACTCTCAAGGCTCAAAACAACAAAGATGTGTGGTATGATGATAGAAATTTCTCAACGCATATGATAGGAGATAGAAAGAAAGTTGTATCTCTGAAAGAGAAAAAGGATGGAACCATGTCCTTTGGAAATGATGGATCTTCAAATATTATAGGATCAGGTATCGTTAGTCTTGGAAGCAAAGATGCTCTAGCCAAGAATGTTCTATTGGTTGAAAACATGAATGACAATCTACTCAGTGTTGGACAAATGTGTGATCAGGGAAGCACACTGCTATTCAACTCCACAAAATGTGAAATCAGGAAAGGGAGGTATGGTAAAATTGTTGCTACTACAAGTGGAGCTCCAAACGACATATATATTCTAGATGAAGCAACTAAATCATATCTACTAGCTAAACAAGATGAAACCTGGTCATGGGACAAAAAAATCGGTCACATAAACTTTGATAATCTTGTTAGGATAATAAAAAAGGAAGCAGTATGAGAAATGCCAAAAATCTCAAAACCTTCCAACACACTATGTGAGGCATGTCGGCACGACAAGCAGACAAAATGCCGATTTAAAACAAAAGAACACTTCGCATCACATCCATTGGAATTGATACATATTGATCTATGTGGTCCTATAGGAACAAGAGGCTTAGATGGAGAATTATATTTCTTGTAAATGATAGATGACTATACCAGGATGACAACCATCAGTTTCCTAAAGAAAAAATCTAAAGCATTTGAGTGGTTTAAGATCAACAAGGAGTTGGTCGAAAATGAAACTGCTTTAAAAATTAAGTGTCTAAGATCAGATAATGGCAGAGAATTCATTTCTGAGTTATTTCAGCATCACTGTGATGAAAATGGAATAAAAGGACAATTTTCAACAACATGAACACCTCAGCAAAATGGAGTTGCTAAAAGAAAGAATAGAACCATACAGGAAATGGGTAGAACAATGCTGATCTACTCAAAATTGGATGAAAAATTTTGGGTTCAAGAAATTGATCTAATAGTCTTCATTATCAAGAGAATTCTTCTCATAAATAATTGCAATAAGACTCTATATGAATTATGGAAAGGAAAACTGGCTAATGTAAAATATTTCATAATCTTCAAAAGAAAATGTTATATCAAAAGAGAAGATCAAAAGTTGTTTAAGTTTGAATCACATGTTGATGAAGGTATCTTTGTTGGTTACTCACACAAAAGAAAGGCCTATAAATGCTATAATCTAAGAGGAAAACAGATAGTGGAGAGCATAAATGTTACATTTGATGAAGATAGTTTTGTAACAAATAATGATGAGAATCTAGAATCTTTGAAGCTTGAGACAGAGGCTGAAAAAGGTACAGAGAAAACATAGAACAAGAAGTAAATGTCAACTAGGAAGAAGTAAATAATAATCAACAAGATATATAGGAACAACAACAAGAAGCTCCTCCAAAGGGAAAAAAGAATGGATTCAAAAGAACCATCCATCAAGTAAAATCATTGGTGACATAAATCAAGGAATTGGAACAACAAAAGGTCGATAACTTCGTTCATCACAACAAGCTCACGTTGCTTTTCTAGAAACCTTTGAGCCTAGTAGTTTTGAGGAAGCCTGCCAAAAGGAACATTGGGTAGCAGCTATGAATGAAGAATTGTATCAAATCGAGAAGAATAACACCTGGGAATTAGTTTGATGACCAAAAGATAAAAATTTCATTAGGACTAAATGGGTGTTCAGGAACAAATTGAATGAAGATGGACAACTTACCAGAAACAAAGCAAGATTGGTCTGCAAAGGCTATGCACAAGTGAAAGGAATTGATTTTGATGAAACATTTGCAACAGTTGCCTGAATGGAAGTCATCCTAATGTTTATTACCTGTGCATGCTCATGAGAAATAAAATTCTACCAAATGGATGTTAAGTCAACATTTCTAAATGGATAATTAGAAGAAGAAGTTTACGTCGAACAACCTGAAGGTTTTCTACTATAAGAAAAAGAAGATTATGTTTGCAAGTTAAAGAAGGCTCTGCATGGTCTCAAGTAGGATCGTAGAGCATGGTATGCTTGTCTTGATGGATATCTATGTCAACAAGGGTTCAAGAAAGATACTTCTGATAGCAATCTTTACGTACAAATAGATAAGGATAATTTAACAATCATTGAGGTATATGTGTATGATATAATCTTTGGTAGCAATGATGATAGACTAAGTAAGAAATTTGATACAAAGATGCAAAGTGCGTTCAAGATGTCTTTACTTGGTGGGTTGTCATACTTCTTCGGGCTTCAAATATCTCAGCAAGAGAAAGGAGTATTTATATGTTAAGCCAAGTACATCAAGGAAATGCTCAAGAAATTCAAAAAGGAATATTGCAAACCTGTCCTTACTCCGATGGTAACAGGTTGCAAATTGAGCATACATGACTCATCTAAGGATGTGGATCAGAGGTTGTACAAATCTATGATTGGCAATCTTCTATATGTAACAACCTATTGACCAGATGTTATGCAAGCAACACCAAAAAGATCACATATCATTGTTATCAAAAGAATTCTTTGATATGTAAAGGGCACAAGAAAATATGGCTTGTGGTATCCCAAGGGCAACAATCTCATTTTTCAAGCCTTTCAGATGCAAATTCGGCAAGAAGAGTTGATGATCGTAAGAGTACTAGTGGAGCAACATTCTATCTAGGTGGTTTTCTTGTATCATGGTTGAGCAAAAATAAAAAATCAATCTCGTTATCCACAATAGAAGTAGAATATATCATGGCAACAACTTGTTGTACATAAGTTCTCTAGATGAAGAAAACTTTTCCAGATCTTCGAGTCAATTTTGATGAGCCTATTCCCACTAGCACCATCAATATCTCTAAGATTCCTGTGATGCATTCCAAAATGAGGCACATTCTGATTAAATATCATTTCATTAAAGATGAGGTCACCGAAAAAAATATCAAGCTTGAATATGTTTGTAGAAAATAAAAATCGTTGATATATTCACTAAACCTTTACCTCGTGAAGCATTTGATTATCTTTTCTAGAAGCTTGGGATTCTCCCAAGTTCTCATTAGATTTTCCTTATTCAGAAAATAAAGGGGGAGTGGAAGTGTGTACAGGTCCACAGGATGGTTTTGTGTCAGGGGGAGTTACCCTTTGCCATTGATGTCAAAGGGGGAGAAGAGGTAGTAGGAAGAGGTGCACTAACTGCAGGGGGAGTACTTATGTTGCCATCAATTCCAAAGGGGGAGATTGTTGATCTAAAGATGATCTGAGTTTGTCATTGATGTCAACCCAAGCAGTACCAGGTGCTACCCTAATCTTGCAAGGGAATTTATTTTTGAGTACTTACTCTATTTCAAGTGAAGGATCTTATAGATAGTTTGTACTTGTCGATATGTTTTCGTTTATATATGGCACGCTAAGTAATTCTTCACGGTTTGAGATATATTCATGTTTGAAGTTGGTAACCCCAGTTAGTGGGATAAAACCCTATGGGGTTGTCGCATGGCACTCATAATTGTTTTTTGTTATTGGATAGTCAATAATTAATAATTTTTTAAGCTCCTAAAATCCCTCCAACATTCTCTATTGAAGCGCCTATCAACTCTATAAATATAAATCTCATATATCCTCCAAAAGTAGCGATTGTGGCATTTTCTCTATAACTTCATTTCTGCGAGTTCTGAGATTTGGAAATGAAAACCCATTTGATTCGAAATCCTGATGAACTTTGTGACCAAACTTAATATCTTGGTTCTATATATTTTCGGAGATATGAACTGTGGAATTTAGCGTTTTTTCAGGCTGCCGAATTTCATCTCAAAGAAGTGACCTTGGGGAAATCGTCATAACTCTGTCTCAGAGAAGGGGATTAGAATTCTATAAAAATTGGCGAATAGTCCAAAAACTTTAGTTTTCTATGTATCAATTTCAGAGCCGAAGGAGGAAACAATGACACGTGGTACATCATACAAGTTCTCTCTACTGAACTAATCCATAATTAGCGATTCTGAGAGATTGGGCATAACTTTGTCTTCAAAGTCCAAATTGGGTCAGACCTATGGCACTCGAAAGAAGGCTTAGAGGGCTTCTATAGGACCTAGGATTACATGTTGGGGATCTAAAATCATAGACATACATTAGATTAAATATTGCGCTCCTAGAAGGCGAGAAAAACTAGATCAAGTGTTTTCAATTTATGCAAAGGACCAAACCTTCTCGGGAAGAAAAGAGCAAGGTGCAGCAAAATGATGCATTAGAGGTAAGCTACAGGTAAGTATGTTTTGTATATGCATGTTCATCTCTTAATTCCATTATTTTTTTTGCATTCTAATTTTTTGTTTTTGTTGAGCACTGACATATGTTCTACAGGATGAGGTAAGTTTTGCTATTATCATGTCATGGTTATTTCTTTGAAGAATTTTTGTAGGTATTATATATTCATCAAGAGAAGACTCAATGCATAATCTAATGTTCTAAAGAGTGAGAAAGGCTAGCATGACAAGAGTAGCAATCAAGGTGTAGAATAACAACAAGAAGTTCACCACATCAAGTCTTCAAGTAGGAAGCATTGCATATAATCATTGTAAAAATATCATTGTACAGAGTCATTGTAAAAGTATCATTGTAAAAGGTAGTGTCCAGAGGTCTAGGATCATCATTAGGTTGTCATTTCATAGTTGGGGTTATGGTCTAGTGTTTCTTCTTCTTCTACATCATTCTATATCATTGTAGAGTGGACCATTTTCCTTGATATGGGAGTCCATTCTTCTTTTACTCTTCTATAGGGTCGTAGGGTGGTGTTAGGCTAGTGCATGAAGTCACCAACAAGTTCAAGACTATGAAAACATTAGGGTCATAGGGTGGTACTAGGGTCAGTTGTGTCCCATTGGTTGTTGGGGCATCTGTTCAGTTGACTACTGAAGAATCTCCGACATTGGAGCATCCATCAAGTGGGAGCCCGAGAAGAATTATTTTTTAGATTATTGGAATTTGGAGCTTTCTTTTCAATTGGAGTTGAAGATTAAAGAATTATTAGAAAGACATTTTGTGGTTTTTGACTCAGAGGGTGTTTTCCACCTAAAATTTTTGTGCCTCCTGTGTTCCTTTATTCATTGTTGTTATTGCAAAAACATTAACGATAATTGTAGACTAACTAATGCTCTGAAAATATTTAAAAGTGCTAATTGCTAAGGAATACTGATTCACCCCTCAGACCCCCCCAAAGTATTATCCAACACCCCTTTGTGGCATTTAGGATCGATGGGATCATTAACTGGTTTTAGGCATTTGCTAATGGTATTCATGGGTTTAAAAGTGGTTCTAATATTGTTCTTTTTTAAAATATAAGAAATATTGTCATTGGTGCCTAATATGTAGTGGAGGTGAACCTTACCCACAACATCATCCAATGGGTGTTTTTTTTAGGATTCTCTGAATTCTTGAAGGCTTTGATCACTTGGTGTTTTTTGTATCCATGCTTTTCAAATACATCCATAAGATGGTTTTTCTCTTGTTCAAAATGATCATGATTTGAAATTCACACTACCCTCATTGATAGAGTGTTGAGAGCCTCAACTTTTACAAAATTTATTTAGTTAATTTATAAAAATTAGAATTAATTTAGTTACTTTTTATAAAATTAATTAAATTAATGTTTAGGTGTTAAAAGTTGGTCTATAATTATTTAATCATGCAAGGTGGAAATAACAAATGATGATATTTTGTTCTCTTTGATGAGATAATGATTTATGTTCTCTGATATGAATAATAGTGTGAATTACCATGCCTTGGGCATGCCCGCAGGAAGGCGGGGTGCTCAACTATCCTTGCGGATGTCGCTTGTTGGTTATCATAGGGCGCTTTCCCGACAGGGGCATGCATGCGATGATTTGGTGGGTCAACCAAACTTGGCAAGGGGATTTTGCAACAAATAATTAATGTCGACCCATGAATGCCCCTGAACAGAGTTCCCACAATGATGTCTCACAATTTTTTTTATAAAATTAGCTAAATTAATATTTTGGTGTTAAAAAATGATTTATGATTGATTAATCATGTAGCATGGAAACAAAAAATGATAATATTTTGTAGTCATTGATGAGATAACTATTTGTGTTTATCGATTTGCACAACAAGGTCAATGCCCTTGTCCTGGGTGTATGCACATGATGGAGGGGTGCTCAGGCTACCATGGGGGCATTATGTTCTTTGAATGTTAGGGAACCCATTTCCCATGGGGTTGTTGCGTGCTAGGCATGCTAGGGCTCCTGCCTAGCATGGGCACCTGTGGGATGAGTTACTGGGTTGGAATTACTTATCAAGGGGTGCCTAAAAAAAATAAGTAATTGTAGCCCATGACTTTCCACGAATGGAGTTCCCACAATGGGGTGTCATAATGATTTTTAGAAAATTGACTAAATTAATGTTTGGGTGTTAAAATTTGGTCTAGAATTGATTGATGGGCCCATGACTACCCACGAATTGAGGATCGGGCCAATGTTGATTTTTTTTAGTTTATTTTTGTATTCACTCAAATTTGACATGATTTTGGTAGATACATGCAATGACAACATGGGAGGGATTTGAGACTCAAGCATGACTCACAAAAATAATTTCACAACCAAACGAGAAAATTATAACATATATAAATGTCAAGGAGATTAAACTATTTATTACTATTTACTAGTTGCGAGATTATAATGTACTTCATAGTCTAGAGGTTGAGAAAAATCCTTACCCTTCCATATGAGAAAACTTATTACCCTTCATCATCATCATCATGAACTTCATTGTCGTCAACAACATCATCTTTTTCATCTTCATCAACATCAACATGATCATCGTCATCATCCTCATCTTTTTCATCCATATCATCATGATCATCATCATCATTTTCATCAACATCATCATCATCATCATCATGATCATCATAATTATCATCATCGTCATCAACGTCATCATCATCATCATCGACGACATCATTTTCATCATCATCATTTATGTGAAAAGGAATGATGACTCAATGAATCACACATAATTTTCTTATTCTCTTGGTGTTAATATTATTGATACATTTTCACCCTACTCACAAGTATGAATCCACCACAAATTAACATTCACCAGTTAGCGGAAATTAGGATTTAATTAATTGACCCCACATAGAGTTACTAGTGAAAGGGGTCAATGCTGATTTTTTCTTAGTTTGTGCTTGTATGGATTGAAATTTGGCATGGTTATAGTAGATAAATCCATTGATGTTACAGGAGGGTTTGAAGATATACGATATGGGGCGGTTTGGATAAAATGACAAATATGTTTAGAGTTCTTATTATTTTATTGTTATATTTTAAAAAATTAGTCCAAAAATGTTTCCTTCCATTGAGCATGGTGTTAAGTATTTTCTAAACTTCTCTTCAACCCCCAAACATACATACTCTCTTACCTCCATCTCTCCCTTGTCACTCCCTCTTTTTTTCTCCACATTTTTCTCTGATATCTTTCTTCTTCCCTCCATTTTTTCCCTCCAACTCCATCTCTTTCTCCTACTAACCTCTTTCTTATATTTCCCTCCTTCTCTCCCCCTCTCTCAAGTCCTCCCTCTTATCGTAGGTCAATCTCAACCTAGAAATACAAATTATCCTAAAATTTACATGATCCCAATAAATATACATCTTCAAACTCGAGAATACTAGTACAATATGATTCTTGGCTTACTTTTGACCAAATTGGAATCCATCCAGCTTCCAATGGGTTTTACCTTAATGATTCCACACTTTTTTATCAACCCTACACATTTCATACCAAAGGAGCGTTTAACGCATACCACGGTCCAACACTCATTCAAGGGTAGCTCATAATTATAGAATCCTTTATTTCTCTAACCTAATACCATGTAGCTATGTCAACACTAGAGGTTCGATACACCCATCTTTGATAAATGAATGATTTCTATTAGACTTTGGAGCATTCAACCCTTAAATTTCCCAAATCATTACATTTAATTTGGATAATATAGATCCTTAACTCGCCTCATTAGTCAATTTTGAAATATCTCACTTTCATGTCCAAATATGTGTGGAAATAGTTGGTCTCCTCTGCACTTACCCAATCAAGCATTAACCCTTTAACCTTATCTTTTCCACCCATCTCAACCCGGGTATTTATCAAAACATCCCCATAGAGCTAGCAAGAAAAATGGTCCTAATAAATATTGATGTCATAGATGCACCCTTAGACTCTAATATACTCATTGGATTTAGCTATATGTATGTTATGGTAGTCATCTCTTCATCAATATTTCATATCATGATGATTCCTCAAAATAAGAAGGTCATTCCCATCAACCATAGTGTGTTATGAACCCTAACCAATGTCCAATCTAGACAACATACTTTGCCTCATAGGGGCAAGTCAATATTTTTGTCATACATCCAAATTGGGTCCAAGACCTTGTTAGACTCTACATTACTTGGCACATATCACAGTGAACCATCTTTTTTTTAGTAGATAGGTTTAACTCAAATGTGTATGCTAATTTCATTTGAGGCAATACTATCTACCAACTTACTTATCTCGGTGCCCATGATAAACATGGTTGTGTACACATTTGTTACATTTCTACATCTACTAGGATTATTTTCCATAGTAGCCACTCTTTCCCCTAAGGTATCAATTCCTACCATCCATTAACCATCGGTAAGGTTGCAAGTGCCTCTTATATAAAGTTTCCTTTGTTTATACTCCCTCAAAATCTATAGGCACCTTTTTAGCTAGTAGTGTGTCACACAAATGAGATATTTATGGGACCAAAAGCTAATCAAACCAAATCATCCCTTTGAGAAGTCCATCATCCCTTCTTCCCACATCCTTCACGTAGGTCATGAGAAAATTATATATAGAAATAAGAACGAAACATGAAAACCCATGGGATTTAATGCATCATCAATCCTTCTCCCTCCCCTAGGATGTGTTTCAACTTTCCCTATCCTAAGAAATTTTTGTAATTGATAAAAAATTCTCCATTCTCCATGGACATGTTGATTTTATTAAGAACTTGATCACTATCCAACATACTTTTGAAGGGGAAATATGAATAATATTGCTGCTAATATTAATGCGGGAACTAACCCTAGACATCAAGAAAATAATTATGGTTGAAGAAACATGTTCCATAGAGGAAGTGCTTTCATTTTAAGTCCCTCTTCTAAGTATTTCTAGTTGTGCAATAAAATTCCTAGATTCATTCCATCCATTGTTGAAAAATACATCAACCCATGGAAAGGTACATACATTGTCTCGAAAAAATAAAGGCTTCTTCAACCCTCCAAAACTATGGCCATGAAGTTTGAGTTTAAAACGTTTCATAAATATAGTTTTATCTATCCCATCACATGTACATCATCGATGTCCAATGTCATTCTTGTGAACATAAATCAAGGCACTATCTACATTTTATTGACTTTTAGGTTTTCAACCTAGCTTGTCCCAAAGGAAATTCCCTAACACCATTCATTGGTTAATTTATTAACAAACACACTGAGCATGAGGAATTTTCTTTAATGGATGGATTCTATAGGTATAAAAATATCTATATTCACCATATGAAATCCATATAAAATTACTTCCACCAAACAATGTGAATTTTCACCTATTCTGTTTTTATCTCATGGTCTCAAAAAATTTGGAGACACCTTCCAACACACCATGACATTTATCTTGGATGACCTTGTTAATCTACTCTTGGCCTTTCTTAATTACCTCAATGCTCATTCTTATAATTAGTCCCAACATTTGGAATAAATTTCTATAATTTTTCAGTGATGTAAAAATAGAAAATTTGCTTGGAACCCATCAATTACAAGCACTATAAAACGAAATTAACAATTAATATATATATATATATATAACATAAAAAATAAAACAAAGCCATTAAAGTCATCATGTTAACATGTCGCATGAGCCCTTGCTGTAGCCTGAGCCCACCTCTACCCACTTGATCTCAGCGACAAGAGGAAAGCCTCCAACCATCACCCTAGCTCAAGCTTGCCTCCACCGACCTCTGAGCTGCAAGAGGAAATCCTTTTCCATCACCCTATCCTAAGCCCTCCTATGACCATGTTTGAGATGAAAGAGGATGATAGGTCTCCACCATTACCCCTCATTGGCCTCATCTCACCTCAGAGCTAGAAGACGAAGAGCCTTCACCCACCTCTGAGTTGTAAAAGAAAGAGCCTTCACCATCGTGACATGACATGAGGGAAATCCACCTTAAGTTCTTGAGGAATAACATAACATGAGGACAAAGACCCTGCATTAATAAAATCGGGAATGAATGAGTAGGGTCTATCTCAACCATAGTCTTGTCATGCTTGACCCCTGGAACTCCATTATGAACAATGACAGAGGAAGGGGACACTACCCATGTAGGGGAAGATAATTTAGTCGTCTCCCCACCACTCTAGATGGTACCTCCATAGCAACTCATTTTCATAAAAACATCCCTCAGCACATAAGAAGAATCATGGTTGTAATGGAAGATTTTGAGACATGTAGAGAATGCACACCCCTTTGGACTCTCTGTAATATCCTAACCTGTAAGATGAAAGATAAGGAGAATGACAAGTCTAAAGCCACTAAATGTGTAGTGGAGATTTCTTAACAACTCAACAATTCCACCTCCTTAGTAAAATGACTTTCCATATACCAAAAAATTAACTACCCCACAACCTCCCCTCCATTGCTATGGCTTGTCGAGTTCCCTTCTTGCTAGATCATCCTCTCTGCCTTCTCATAGGGATCCTCCTCCCTCCCCCCTTTGTCCCAACCCTTATGGGTGTTACATCATGGAAGAGGCCCCTGAGGATTCTATAAATGTGGATGTTCAAAGAAGCACTCAGGTACACAGAGGCACCAACATGGCTATAATGAATCTCTAGTGTGACATGTGCTAGCCATTAGTCACTTGGAAGGAGAGAAATTGGTAATTGAATTTTCATTTTGATTGATGAATATTAGATTGATGAATATCATACCAACACTATTTTTTCTTAATTTATATAATAGCAACCTCGCCTCTTTTGTTAGGCCTAAGTCTGCATGGTCAGGGCTTGAGAACCTCCCAGCACCATTACGGTTTGGAGTTATCCTTTCTTTATAGTCATCACTCATGGTGTCAAGAGGATCAAACATCCACTTTGAGTTGAATAGAAATATATTTCACATGTTAACTCTCTGGAAAACTTAGAATCTTGTCTCCTCTTCCAAGGGAATAATTTATTTTGTCACACTCTGGTAAATTTGGTACATGGCTATACATTGTGTAAATTTTCCTCTGTTAATATAATGAAGAAATGCTTGTTCACAAAAACAACAGAAATGTCTTGTCTTCAACCTTCATTAAAGAAGCCAAGGTTCTCACTCATGGTCATATTTCCACATGTCTATGTTATTGAATTATCTTGAATGAAAATAGAATGTATCAAATAACTCATTTCCTTCATCCCCTATTCAACTAAATAAGTGTGTTGGTCAAGCAAACATTGGTATCCACAATTTTATAAGTATGGTATTCTTAGTTTGTAATAAATAGCCCAAATGGAGGCGTATTGATTTAAAAAACTTGTAATGAGAAAGAAAAGGGTTGAAGTGAGAAAAATTATGTGAAATTCATTCTACTTGAGCTTACATGCATATATGTGTTGTTGGGAAATGCTTCGGTGTCCAACTCACTATGTTTCAGTGAAAGGATAGTAGCATAACTGATAAGGAATAACAAACCACTTATTCCTAGCTATTTCCCAGAAGAAGGATAAGATGAAGATAGTCTTATTTCACCTAATTTCTCAAGTTGTTACATTTAAGAACCATAACTGAATAGGTGAGATCTTAATATTAAATACCAATCCTATATGTAATCTTCATGCTCGTTATCAATTTCTTGTTTGTTATTTTCGAATATGTAACATCACACATTTATCCTAATTAATCAGTTTGAATTAACTAGTACAAGAGAATCAATAGTATAACATGATTAGATATGATGAAAAGTAGAACAAACAAGCTTAAGCTAAATAATATAGAACAATTGTGTTTGAACAATACTGATTACTCATCTCCTTTGTTTACAAAATGGTCTTGTATTTATAATAATTACAATGATAAGGTATAAGCTCTATCACACTATTTGAATACGAACATATCAGTATGATCTCTTAACACATGTTTTAACCATAAATATTAGCTCATAATTAGGAAATGATTATGCATTTCATTAAGATATAACCTTTCGATGATTAGTCTCATTACTTTTGTATCCATTATGGAGCTCAATCATACCTATGTGTAATATAAGGGTAATAACACATATCATGTTATCCTGATTATAATTAATGATTACCTTGTTATTCCTTGTATTAAGTTCAATTCATATTATGAAACCACTTTCTCAATCTATGTAATCTTCATAGTTAATAAAGAGGAAAAATGGGCCGAATTCATATTGTAATTGTGAAAGAGCTTAGGTATAGTAATAATTACACCTATTTTATAAGTTGAATCATAACTCTTACCTATTCATAGTAGTTTTTTTAGGGTCTCCTTATATTTCATATATGGTAAGAAGTTGGTATCAATATTAAGCCCATATGTCATATTAGATTAGGAAAATTTTGAACACCACCATTCATTTTGCACAAGTATTATGAAAATTTAAGCATAAGTTGACCTAATATATAGTGTTAACTAGAGTGGTTACCATTAATCATGATTTTGAAGCTTGAGGCTTGAAGTAATGACATTTATAGATCAGCTTGTGTTACCCTTTATATGCGATATCTTATAGCTTACCTGTTAGAGCTTGATATCATATTGGTATAGTATTTGTCTCTATTACATAACACGTTTTGAAAAATTAATGTAATAAAAGCTAATATGGATACAATTCAATACGTTTTGGCATTGGTTATCCTTATCAATATACCTAGTATTATGACGATATTTATCCTTTCTCCTTATCATTACTTGGATATAGCACTATTGGTATATTATGAACAATAAACTTGTGAATACTTATGTATGATACATGTAATCACATTGGTGTTTGACCTATAAGCACATACCTCTTATATAAGGTGAAGTAAATCCATTGGTTATGATTGATTAGTTTGGTAGTCTATTCCTTATATGAGTAATGTATATTTCCTCTTATTTAATTGTAATCAGCTTGGATCTCAATAGCATCAGTCAAATACATAACACAATAAGAGAAACAAGGTTATAGAGGTAATAGTAATCCCATAATTAACATGGAATAGAGAAAAAAACATTACAAATAGTGTAATACAAGTATCAATCATCAAGATCCGTGTTACAATGGTAATGACGTATGATTCACCTGTATTCATAAATAGGGACCCTTTCTTTATGCTAATCTAGTACATATCACACTATTCATAACATACTTGTTGTTTCCATATTCACCTCATGATGGTTCTCATCCAAATGATGCCCATTCGAATTATGAGTATATGACATAGCATATGATGAAAACATATTCTTGATGATAAATGTTTTTGAGATGAAGTATTTTGTCTCTATCACTAATGAATGAATGAATGTTATACGTTAATGAAAAAATGACATATGTTTCTTTATGTACATGACCTTGTTCCATATTATGGAAAAAAAATTATTTACGATAAAATTTATTTAGATGAAATATTTTGTGGATTTAAAAATGAATGAAGGAACAAATGTTTGCTATTTGTTTTTTATGTATCTTAATTTCTTTCTTTAAACTATTTCCTATATAGTATATAGATTGGGTACTAGGGAATTGAGAGTGATGTCACGGGGCAGGGGCCATGAGAGCTTTCACATTCATGTGGTTGACACTATTTAGTAGATAATAAATTAGTATTTGGATAATATTGGAGCAAAACACCATCAATCTAGCATAGAAACAACAAATTCAATTTTGACTCCATTGCTTCTTGGTTGACTAGGGGAAGGTTTTCTCCAAAATTAAACTACTCCAAAAAATTATTCTCAAAACCAAGAGGAGCTCATTTAATTATTCATGCATGCAAGTCTTTTTAATTATTATTTATTCATGCAATTAAATTTAATAGTTGGTCAAATATAATATAATTTTCCCTCATGTGTCTCAGGAATATGTGTAGCATAACTAGTTTCAATTCATATGTTGAAGTGGAACAAGTATCTGTAGGAAATAGATCAAAACGTTAAGGGTTTAGGTGAGACAAAAAAGTTGTTTTATATTTTTTGGTATGTCTTCACTGTGTGGGAGTTACATAAATTTTTATAAGAAATAACAAAATTTTCCATGAAAACAATTCATGTAGTATTTGTATTTATTTCAAATTAGTGTTTGTATTTGAGCGAAAGACCGTAAAGTATCATTTTTCATGCAGGGAAGTAGGAGAAACTCTTACTCTATTAATTGGGCATAAGGAATTGGTGTGATTTTTCTTCTAATTTATTAATTATTTATCACATCTAACTTCTCCTCCTTACTTTGTTTTGTAGTTACCTTCATTCGCATATCTAGATTTGAAATACTAAATATGGTTGGAGTCATAAACGTGAAAAAAACTCATCGAAGTACTGCTCAACTTTATCACACCAAGAACTTGGCTACTAGGTGTGTGATTTATTTTTTCATTGCATTTTATTTCAAGAATTTTTTTTTATTTCTACATTGTAAATGTTCTAAGACCATAGACATTGAGAAAAACTAGGGAAAATAAAATTAGGGTTTATTTAATAACTTTTTCTCTTGTTATATTCAAAATTTTTGTGATATAATGTTAGTTCATCATCCTCATTATTATTTTTTTCATTAAAATTTTTCCTTTCATGACCTTAAGGATCCCAAGAAGGGTCTTTTACAAAAATAAATTTGTCTTTTACTTAACAAAAAACTTAGAATCCTACAATGGAGGCTCGACCTATTGATCGGTTAACCGAGCGTGAAACCCATGCTTTAATAAGTCAATAAAAATAAATTTCTTTTATTTCTTATGACTCAAATACAATTATGAAGACTGACACTAGTTCCATTTTTCAACACTACCCCTTAACTATATGGGAGCTATTCATAATTTCTACATATAGGTACAAGGATGAACTCAAAATGAAATGATCTACAAAGATAAAGTGTTATACAATGCTCCCTTAAGTTATCAATAGACTTTATTAGGTTCTTCTTTTCATCATGCTCATCATCAATTCATTTTCAATATAGGTGAATATATTCAACATTATGAAGATTGTGCACCTACAAATATAGTAACCAAATACAAATATACAAGTGTATGAGATCAGAACAGGGTTACCTTATCAACATGAGGAGAGTATCAATCATAAGTAGCCAGAATTTCATAGCTTGAACTTGAATAATATTTCATATCCAACTCAAGATGTTCTTCTAGGGTTTTTGACATAATCCCTAGGTTCCAAAGTAAAATCTTAGGCATTAAAAACTTAATAGTAAAGAAAAAATTTAACTCCTAGAAACTATACTCAACACCCACAAAATCAAATATTATACATCTAGGTTTTCAACTATATTGTTTTTACAATTTCGTGATAGACTTTACTAGGCTTTGTTACAAACCCAAGAACTAGCAAGTTTACATCTAGGGTTTCATTCAAACTAATATTTTGCATGGATATAAACATTAAACATGCGCAATTTTGACTAGGGTCTAAATAATGCACCAAACCCTAAAGGTTTACAATTTTATTACAACCCTAAAATGCTGGGGTTTTACCAAAGTATTACCAAAAAACCTAAATATTGTTAGACTTACAAACCCTAAGTATCTTAGAGTTTCAATATTATCGACAATATATTCTAAGCATCATAAAGTTAGAGTTTTATAGTGAACCTTAAAAATTAGGGTTTGCACAAAAATGAACAAATGAGAAGAGATGTTACGGAGGTAGATTCAATCTAGTGATTGATCTTCCTAACAAGAATATTTTATGATTCAAAGTCCTAAACATTAAATAGTAATAGAAGGCAAGTTTTAAAATAATTTTAATAAATAAGTTTCTACAAATAGACATACCTAGAATTTCTCCTTTTATAAACCTTGTAGTATTTTTTGATGCAAGAGCATCCAATGAAAAGGTGAGAGATGGAATTAACTTCTTTTGTTGGACAAAAGAAGAATTTTTTGAATTTTATGTTATTTTCTTTTAAGTAAAATTTGGGCTAACATAGGCATTGTAATTTGCAATTAAAACACCAGTTAGATTAGGATTAGTTAAAGTGTTATCGATTAGTTTCAATAAATTATTCTGAAACTAAAAGATAGTTTCTAAACCATATGCGAATGCTGGAAAGTTACAAAAAAAACCAGATCCACCTAGGTGAGGGTTTGCCATCTTACAGAAGAAGAATAATCATAAATAATTGATTTGAAAAACTGTGTGTGTGAAGCATTTTCTTATCATAAATTCTCTGTAATTATATGTGACATTCTCAACATCTTCAGGCTAAATAGATTGTTAACCACATACTAAGTGTTGCTTCATAAACAAACTAATAGCACAGGAACCAGGACCATGAACCAAGATGCATTCAAGTTAAACAAGGAACAATAAATTATCTAGAATTGAATTGAATGAGGAAGGAACAACGTATTTCAAATTAATATTCCAGTCAAAACAAATTGAGCAAGTACATCATTGCAAAGAATATACCACAAGTATATTTTACAAAAATATTTTGATAAACATAATCTAAACCATTTTCATTTCCAAGAGTCCAAAGTATACCTTGAACTGGTCATAACATTGGATGAGCTCCAGACAGTATTAAACAACAAACCCAACAAGGGTTTATAAAAATATATCTATTATCAAATGGCTAGGTTCTACCCTGCTCACAAAACTGATAATGTATTCAAACAAACTCGAGAGAAGCACAATACTTCTCAAGAATATGATATGACAAAAACCCTCTTGGGGTTTTAGGTTTTTTAACGCAACTAAACTACCAGTCACAAATGAAAGGCCCTACCCTTTTTTGCATAGGGGAGATTTGAACTTGTAGTTATCAAGGAGCTATCTAGGTTTGATACCTGCAACCACAACAAATTACCCAAATAAAAAAGATAGAGAAATACGATTGGTAGACAAGACTTCAAAGAGAGGAAGCGAAGAATTCTGTAAGATTACCTAGAGAGACAAGTCATCAAACCAGAAGATGAGAAAACCAGAATAAGCACGAGAAGAACTCCATCATAGTGAGGTTACAAATGGTTTTTACCTTCTCACAAAGGAGTTGAAATATCAGTAAAACAAAGACAAATGTTGATGGAAACAATTAGAACAAAAGACTTACATGTGCGTGATGAAGCTGAGGTGCTCAGGAGCATATCTGAAACCTATTGAACACACAGAAGATAGTTATGTAAGTCACATACAGAACAATGGAAATCCGAGTAGAAGTTGAAGGATAATACTAACAAAATGAACACTGTTACCAAGCATGTGTGTCTCATGAATACATAGACCCCGCAAAGAAGAAGCCAAAGCCATTTCATACATATAAAGAGCCTCCACAAACCGCAGCAGGTCACAGGGTCAGAACCATTGCCCTCTCATTTCTCTCAGGCCTAGCGATGAATAAGCATAAGTGACAAACAAACCCTAAGGATGAAAAACAAGGGTCTTTTAACTGGAGAAATAAGCCCACGGATTCATCTAGAGATCGCATGAGGGTGATAACTTAAGGGAAGGGTGTAGGAAGGTAGAATTTATTTCTAAATTAATTATAAGGTCCTTAAAGTACCAACGCTGACAGTATTAAATTTATTGAACTTAAAGTTTTCATCCGAGAGTTCCCCACCAATTGTGATATCATAGTAGGTTTCTCTTCTTGCAGTGAAGATGGAGGTACGAAGAAGAGATTGAGGCAGAACCATCAGAGGAGTAGTAGATGAAGGGCTACAAGAAGAGATCAGAAATTTGTTTGAACATTTGGTAGTAGTGGAAGTGGGAAGTCACAGAGATCCTAAAGGTGCATATGACAATGAGGATGAAAACATGGCAATAACAGATGGTTCAGAAGAGGAGGGATTAGAGATCAAATTGTTGAAATTAGTTTTGATGGCTATCAGCAAGCCAAGACTAGAACTTTCTAAATACGATGGTAGCTTGTCCACAGAGGAATTGTTGGACTAGATAAGTGAGTTAGATAAATATTTTTAATATGAAGAAATCAGTGAGGATAGGAAGATCAGGGTTTTGTTACGAAGTTGAAAGGACACACATCACTATGGTGGGATAGTGTGTAGGCAAAAAGGAGGAGACTGAACAAACCACTAATCAAAAAGTGGGACATAATGATTACGAACATAAGAAGTAAATTTATGCCTAATGATTACCAAATTACACTTTACATACAGGTGCAAAACCTGAGACAAAGAATGATGACTGTAAAGGAATATATTGAAGAGTTTTATAAAGTAAACCTGAGAGTTGGGTATGTTGAAGATACCCTAAGAAAACAACGAGATTTTTAAGTGTTCTATGAATGAAGATCCTAGACGAGATTAGTATTCTTTCCTCCAAGACTATAGAGGAGGCATATCAAAGTGCTTTGGAGGTAGAAGAGAACACTACCAGAAAGAAGAATGCAAAAAGAGGACGTGGTTCTGATAGAGGAATAGAACAATCCTTTGGCAAACGTAGAACGACTAATAGCAATGAAGAGGGAAATAGTTCAAAGACATCGGGATAGACTGAGAGGGAAGGTAACACTAGAGGAGGAAGGCCATACAACCATGAAAGAGGTAATGGTAGAAGCACAGGAAATGCCTATCAGTGTTACAAGTGTCACAAATGGGCACATAGGTCTTTTGAATATCCTGAAAATGAGCAAGCTAGACAAAGGGGAGCGTATGTTGCTCAACCTGATGTAGTAGAGGCACCACCACAGGAGGTGGAAAATGTGCTGGAAACAGGAGAAGCCTTCATGTTGAACAAATTTCTACTAAAACCATCTAAGGAGATAGTAGACTTGACACAGAGGAAGGCATTGCTTTAGACTGTGTGAAAGTCGCATGGAAAATGTTGCAAATTAATTATAGACAACAGAAGTAATCCTAACCTAGTAGCTATTGAAATGGTGAAAAAATTGGGTTTGAATAAGTTGAAGCACCCAACTCCATATAAGGTGTCCTTGTTCCAGAAAGGACACCAAGTGTTTGTTGATGAGCAATATGAAGTGGAGTTTCACATTGGCAAGTACAACAATAAGGTAACTTGTGATATTATGCCTGTGGATGTGTGCCATATTCTGCTAGGAAGACCATGGCAATATGAAATAAAGGTTGTCTATGATGGGGAGAAGAATTGTTACAGATTTGTGAAAGTTGGGATAAAGCATATGCTAGTTCCCATGAAAGAAGAAAGTGTTGTAGAAACTAGTGGGACAAAACCATTTCTGATAGGTGGAAAGGAGTTTCTGTGACAGATTGAAGATAATGAGGTAAACTATGGAGTTGTGCGGAGACCAAGAGAAGTATTGATACATATTGAAATTATTGATTTGCCTGTGGAGATACTTGACATGTTGCAAGAGTTTGGTGATATTGTGGTACATGATCTACCAGATAAATTACCACTGAAGCGAAGCATTAGTCACTATATTGATTTTATTCCAGGAACCAGTTTTCCAAAAAGGGATGCTTACTAGATGAGTTCGAAAGATAATGAGGAGATTAGGAAGCAAGTACAAGAGTTATTGGATAAAGGGTTAATTTGGGAGAGTTTGGGTCCTTGTGTTGTTCTGACCATTTTAGCTCCCACGAAAGGAGGTGAATGGCGAATGTGCACTGATTCCTGGGTGATAAACAAGATTACTACCAAGTACACGTTTCCTTTACCACAGATGGATGATGTGATGGATTTTCTAAATGGAGCAATGTACTTTTCAAAGATATATGACTATCATCAAATCAAGATTGGAGAAGGTGATGAATGGAAGACAACATTCAAGACCAATGAAGGCTTGTTTGAATGGTTGGTCATGCCATTTGGATTGAGAAATGCTCCCAATAAATTCAGTCATTTGATGAATGAAATGCTGAAAGAATTTATTGGCAAGTTTGTGATCGTATATCTGGATGATATACTTATATTCAACAAGATGAAGGGAGAACATTTTCGACATGTCAGGTATGTGTTACAAAAATTGTTGCAAAATAAATTGCTGAAAAACTAGTTCTAAGATTACCGGACTTTAACAAAAAATTTCAAGTTCGTTGTGATGCCATTGGGAGAGTCGTTGGTGCAGTACTGAGTAAAGAAGATAAGCCAATAGCCTATTTCAGCGAGAAATTAAGTGAGAATAGGCAAAAGTACATGTATTACGACAAATAATTTTTTGCAGTTGTCCAAGCACTAAAGCATTGGAGACATTATTTACTGGGTAATGAATTTGTCTTGTTTTTGGACAATTCTACGTTACCGTACATCATGCAGCAACACAAGCTGAATCATAAACATGTGAAGTGGGTGGAGTACTTGTAGAATTTTACGTTCATTTTGAAACACATCAGTGGTCAAGTGAACAAAGTGGCAGATGCATTAAGCATGAGAAGTTTGATATTTCAAGAAAGCGCAGCACATGTGTTAGGATTCAAACATCTTAAGGACTTGAATGAAATGGACGCAGATTTTAAGGAAGATTATGAAGCTTGCCAAAATCTACTGTTGAGAGACAATAGTCCATGGTTAGACTATAACATGCAAGAGAGATTGTTGTTCAAAGGAGGACAGTTGTGTATTCCAGAATGTTCTATGAGGGTGAACTTGATCCAGGAAAAGCATAGTGGGCGCTTAGCAGGACATTTTGGCATAGACAAGACTTTCGATGAGTTGAACCACTTTTACTATTGGCCAAGGACGTGAAGAGATGTGGAGAGATTCGTGATCATATGCAAAGTGTGCTAGCATGCAAAGGGATGCAGCCAGAATGTAGGGATGTATACACCCTTACCCATTCCGAGCAAACCATGGGACTCATTTAGTTTAGACTTTGTCTTAGGTCTGTTGAAGACACAACGGGGATTCGACTCCATCATCGTGGTGGTGGATCGTTTCACAAATATGGCACATTTCATTCCATGCAGAAGGACAAGTGATGCCACACATGTAGCACACTTGTTCTTTTTAGAGATAGTTAGAATACACGGCTTGCCGAAATCCATCATCTCTAACAGGGATGTAAATTTCATAGGCCATTTCTCACGAACCTCGTGGAAGAAGTTAGACACCAAACTGAACTTAAGCTTCGCTTATCACCCACAGACAGATGGGAAAACTAAATTTGTCAACAAGAGTCTAGGAAATCTTCTAAGGAGTCTGGTTGGTAAAGATTCTAGACAGTGGGATTATGTGCTTGCACAAGCAGAGTTTGCTTATAATGACTCACCCAATAGAAGCACGGTCAGAAGTCCATTCCAAATCCGATATGGAATGCACCCATGTGGAATATATGAGTTGTAGTATTTGGATCAGTTAGAGATTAGAAGTGATGATGGCGAAGATTTCACGAAGGCAATGAACGATCTACATGAACAGGTAAAATTGAATCTACAGGACAATAGCCAAAAATACAAACAGAGAGTAGATTTGAAAAGGTGAGAGGTATAGCTTGATGTAGGAGACCTGGTACTAGCACATTTAAGCAAGGAGAGGTTTCCTAAATGCGAATACAACACATTGAAAATGAAAAATATTGGGCCTTACGAAATCCTTCGAAAGTTTTCTGTAAACGCTTATGAGTTCCAGTTACTTCTTGGTATAGGAATCTCGCCCATTTTTAATGGGGCAGATCTATACCCTTAAATTGTTGTTGATGAGGAAGACAGTTCAGAGAGATGAACATGGGACACCGGGAATGAAGGAGAATCATGGATTAGATAAATGCCTCAAGCAAAGCCCTCAGAAATTGAACAAATATTAGACACATAGGTGGCCAGGAAGACGCGACCAAAGGAATATTTACAGTATCTAGTTAAACGGAAAGATCATCCTATTGTGCACAGTTCTCGGTTCGACACTACCCAAATTCAAACCCCCACGTATTCTATTGGAGAGCTCATGGATAGAAGCCATGAGTCTAATTACTCTAGGAGCCTGATGTAGGAGCATCTAGTAAAAAGGTGACAACTACAATTGACTTCTTCTACTGGGCAGAAGAAGAAGTTTTTGAATTTTATTTTATTTTGTTTTAAGTTAAATTTTGGCTAACACAACCATTGTAATTTGAAATTGAAAGAACAATTAGATTAGGATTAGTTAAAGTGTTAGGTTTTAGTTTCAATAAATTATTATGAAACTAAAAGCTAGTTTCTCAACCATATGGGAATGTTGGAAAGGTACAAAACAAAACCAGATCCACCTAGGTGAGGGTCTACCATCTTAGGGAAGAAGAACAATCATAAATAAATGATATGACAAACTGTGTGTGTGAAGCATTTTATTATCATAAATTCTCTATAATTATATGTGACATTCTCAACATATTAAGGCCAATTAGATTGTTAACCACATAGTGAGTTTTGTTTGATAAAAAAAACTAACAGCACAGGAACTAGGACCATGAACCAAGATGCTTTCAAATTAAACAAGGAGGAACATTAAATTATCTGCATGCATGCCCTCTGCCCACGACTGCACCACCAGGGGGGGCCGAGTAGCGGAGGGCGATGAAATTAAAAATAAAAAAAAAGGTAATGTTAAAAAACCAACAAATTAAAAAAATTAAATTTGTTTAAAAAAAAAATTATTTTTAATGATTTGTATTAAAAAAAAAAACCGTTATAAAAACCTTATTTTTTTTTTAATTTTTCTTTTTTAAATAATTTTTTAAATTTTGAATTAATTTTTTTTAATGATTTCTATTTCTATTTTTAAATAAAAGAAAAGAAAATTGTTTATATATATATATATATATATTATAATAAAAAAAATGATTGTTTAAAAAAAAATATTTCTAATTTTTAATTTTTTTAAATAAAAAATATGCATTTTTTATTTATAATTTGAATTTATTTTTGTTTTTTTTTAAATATTTATTTTACATGATTTTTTCTTTCCATATTTTTGTTTTTTCTTCTTTCGCCAAATTTTTTTATGGTTTACAAGATATTTTTTTTTTCCATTTTTTTTACTATTTATCTGTTTTATAATTTTTATTTTTATTTTAGTTTTTTTAATTCTTTCATTAACTTTGTATTTTTTTTACATTTTTATGATATATATATTATTTTGATTTTTTTTTCATTTTTTATTTTTAATTTATGTTTTGTTCTTAGTATATATTTAAATTATTGTTTGTATTTTTGTTTTAATTTTTTTTTTGTTTTGTGTTTTTCATCGTTTTAATTTTTTTTTTTTTTTTTTTTATTTTATTTTATGTTTTCATTATTTCTTTTTAAATTTAATGTTTCTCGGGTTCATGATAAAATATTTTACGTCATTTTTTCGAAATGTTGAAATTTTACTTCGGAAAAAAAAAGTGTTCTCCCGCCATTAACACTTTTCATTTTGAGGGTGTTTTTGGTTAATTTTTGCGCAAAAAATTGGGTTTCACTGCCATTTTTAAACCATGTTGAAAATTTACCCAAGAAAAGAAAAGGTGTTATTCCAACATCAACACTTTTCATTTTTAGCACTGTTTTTGATGTTTTTTTGGGGTTTTTAGCCAGAGTTCCCGTTTTGAGTTTATAGTTCTCATTTCAAATTTTACATTGTTTAGGAAGGGACAACGTATTTCAAATCAAGATTACAGTTGAAACAAACTGAGCGCGTACATCATTGCAAAGAAGATACCACAGGTAAATTTAAAAAAATATTTTGATAAACATAATCTAAATTGTTTTCATTTCAAAGAGTCCAAAATATACATCAAACTGGCTGTAACATTGGACGAGCTCTAGATGGTATTGAACAACAAGCCCAATAAGGGTTTATAAAAATATATGTATTTTCGAATGACTAGGTTCTACCCCACTCACAAAATTGATAACGTATTCAAACAAACTCTAGAGAAGCACAATACTTCTCAAGAATATGATATGACAAAAACGCTCTTAGGGTTTTAAGCTTTTTAATGCAACTACACTACCAGTCACAAAGGAAAGGCCCTACCCTTTTCACACAGGGGAGCTTTGACATTGAATTTAACAAGGAGATATCGAGGTTCGATACCTGCAACCAGAACAAAATACCTAATTAAAAAAGATAGATAAGTACAATTGGCAAACAAGACTGCAAAGAGAGGAAGTGAAGAATTCTGTTGATAACTTACCTAGAGAGACAAGTCATCAAAGCAGAAGATGAGAAGACCAAAATAAGCATGAGCAGGACTCCATCACAGTTAGGTTACAAAAGGTTTTTACCTGCTCATAAAGGAGCCCAAAAGATCAATACAACGAAGACAAATGTTGATGGCAAGATTAAGAACAAAAGACTTACATGTGCCTGACGAAGCCGAGTTGCTCAGGATCGACGCTGAAACCTATTGAACACACAGAATACAGTTATAGAAGTTACATATAGAACTGTGGAAATCCGAGCAGAAGTTGAAGGATAATAGTAATAAAACAAACAGTGTTACCAAGCATGTGTCTCTCGTGAAGACAGAGACCCGTCAATGAAGAAGCTAAAGCCATTTCATGTAGACAAACAACCTCCACAAAACAGAGGTGGTCACAAGGTTGAAACCCTTGCCCTCTCATTTCTCTTAAGCCTTGTGACGAACAAGCAGAAGTGACAAACAAACCCTAAGGATGAAAAATAAGGGTATTTTAACCAAAGAAATAAGCCCATGGATTTAGCCTGAGACCACATGAGGGTGATCGCTTAAGGGAAGGGTGTAGGTATGTAGAATTAATTTCTAAATCAATTATAATATCCTTGAAGTATCAACGATGGAAGTTTTAAATTTATTGAAATTAAATTTTTCATCCTCGAGTTCCCCACCATTTTTCCTTAGAGTGTTATATCTCATAAATAAAAATTTACACTTGCAGTAATTAATGGCAAGTTGTTGATTGTGCTGGACCCGCCAACATGTAAGGGAATCTCACCAGTAAGAAGTCCCATTAGACCTTAGGCCGTTTGTTGTAGGAGTCCTAACAGTGGGTCGTATGGTAATGCCTTGACCATGATTTCACACAAAGGAAAGTATGATGTCTCTGTTGGTAGCAAGGGTGTGACAGTTGCAGCAAGCCAGGGAATGTGCATGAAGGGTTCAAACACATGGGGGTTGAGATGAGTGCGCCCCTTGGAAACCTGTGATAGCACGAAGTTAAGAAGGAAACACACAAGCAAAGATGCATCACAACATGGAAGGCAAGTTAGCTAGCAATCCAAAGTGATGGTTAAACCAACAACATGTTTAAGCAAGATCCATACATATAGACATAGGAAATTCCATACATGCATGCATATGCAAACAAATACATATATGATTTAGATTAAACTAGATAGTATAGAATATAATACAACATATGCATGAAATGTGTTGGCTCTACTATATTAATAAGTTTAAGTTCCAGTCATACAATACATCCATGTACAACCACTAGTTTTGTCAGTGAAATGTTACAACCACAACCGCCTGCTCCTCTAGAGAGATGTACTAGTTCCACACAATGGAGAAGCCAAGGCTAACCAAAACACTTTACAATGGAGTCCTATTGGAAGTTTGGCTAACCAAAATCCTTTATAATGACTCATGAGGTTATATTTATAACAAATGGTGGGGTGACCCTTTATGTTCCGCTTTCTGACAGTTCATCTACCCTCATGACTCTTCATCTACTCAATGACTTTCACATCGAACTATCGACACTTAAACTTCCACTTGACAAAATGTTACGTTACAATGCACATGTGCCCATCTGAGACAAAACGACTTGAGTAAGCGATGTAAGAATCACTGACACTCGGTCCATTGTGATGAGAAAAAATCTTTGGTATTCTTGTGATGGTGAAGGTGGTGAGCTGATGCCAAGCGTAGTCGTCCGTGATGGTGTGCATGTGCTCCATGGTGACATTTTGTTGTAGCAAACTCATGCCTCCATTGCATCCTGGTGCATTAGTGTGGATCCTCCATCCAACTTATCTTCTAACATGCACATGGTCTTCTGGGGTGTGGCCAAACTAGTGACAAGTTTATGCATAGTGTTCATGTTGATCTTCCAGTGTGTGATGGTGTTCATGCGCATCAACTGTCATCTGCATGTTAAACTCTAGCCAGATTTTCTTCTTGTCCTTGACTTGGTGAGTGCGATAAATGGGTTAGATCGCATGTAAGCGCACAATGACATGCATGTTGCTTAATTCCCTTGCATGTGATCAACAACACTCCTCACCTTAGCTACTCCGTGCTAGCTGCTGGCATGGATCTATAACTTATATATGCATAGTTTCATCCGTGAGTGTATTTTGTGCCCCCTACTATACCTGTTCCTACTGCAACTCATTCTCTCATCTATGCAGGTCATGTTCATCCTTAAGTTGTTACTTCAGGACATGCAACTCCTTCTTTATTCCATTCTCTACCTTCATGCAATCTTCACATCGCGTCATCACTGCATAGCCTAAATCTCTAAAGTTGCTTTCATCACAAGCGGATTTTCTTTAGCTTGCAACTTTGTTCCGCCTTTGTGTTGTCAACAAACTTCCTCTTGCATTCATTACATCTTGTATGTTTCCTTCAACTGGTGTTGATAGTGCTTCTTGTTGTGATGTTATTGCCATCATATCTTGATTTCCTTATCTATGAAAAACTCAATGTCTACATGGGTAGGCATGTTCATAGACACTTGATCGACTACATCCCCAAATGTGCTTTGGATGCTGTCTTCAACTCTTCTCTCATAGAAACCATTGTACTTGTGTTGCTGAGAGGCATATTTATGCTTGCGATACCTAGAGACTAATCATGATAACTGACTTGAGACATACTTGTGCGATTGATCATGAAGGTCGTGTAATTTCCATCGAGAGGTTGGGAGACTCACTGCCAAAAATGCACAAGGCACAGTTCGGACTGTCAAGAGGCTAAGTGATTGCTGGAACTATGCAATGCATAGTCTAGTCTGGCCTACTGAGGACTGAAACTATGCAATGCACAATTTCAGTCAGTAGTGACATGCAACCAGCAAACTACATTGCGGAGTTTTTGGGGGCCAAAATTACACTACGTCCAACAATTGTACAATGCAAGTCTGTAGGTCTACCTTGGTAGACTTGCACAATTTCAGGGTGGAACGCAGATCCTTTGCTTCTAGAAATGCGTAGTGCTTAGCTGGGAAAGGCATGGTCCGGGCCAAGGCAACCCAGTCCGGCTGACGGGTGACTGAAAACATGAGAAGTTTGAATGCTTGGTGAGATGAATGCAAATGAGAGTGAATGATGATTCATGTAAACAACAAGTGTAGGATTCAAAAAACAAGAAAGCATGCATGTGTGTGAAGCGATTTGCCCCAATCGCACCCTCCATGCAAAACAGTGTAATGTATGTGACAACAGTGAGATGCAAACAAAAACTAAAACAATGCTAGTACAAGCTAGTATGCATGCAAGAAACAACAAGCACTCAATGAAATCATGCAGTCAAAATTCATACAAAGCAAAATGCAAAAAGCACCAGAAATGCAATGCAAGTCATGAGAAGTGGACTTACCCCAAGACAGCTGAGATGAATATGCCAACGACTCCTAGATCCAATGTGGGATGCTAGAGCTGCAATGTTGATGTGAGGAATGAGCTCTGCAGCATCCATTTGATGAGTTTTGATAAGATTGACTTTGTGACAGGCATGCCACAAATATAGGAAAATAAACACTTGGCGGGAGGTTTTTGAGATGATCCTTACATGTAACCTCTAGTTGCCAAAAATAGATCCTTGAATCGAGGGATTCCTTTGCATGTTACCTTGGGAGGAGTAGCCCATGAATGCAAATTAATTTTTCTTGGTCCCGGAGGGAACCACTCAACTGAACTACACATGCAATAGTGTGGTGAGCTAGGATGAAAAAATGCACTTTTTTGGGAGGGAGTTCGGCTAGCTACCCTGAGTGATTGCGTAATTTCTGGGTAGAGCAGCTCATCATTGCCTAGAATTGCACAATTCTAGAGCCTAGCAGGCTACCAGATTGAATTGTGTAATTTCTGGAGGGAAGGCTGGTTCCCCTCCAACATTATGCAATTCCTTGAGGTATCTTCTCAACCAGTACTTGAACCAAGTCCGGTGAAACAACTTGTGAGGAGGATGAAATAAACTTTGATGGACAGGTTGTCATTCTACAAGAAAATCATTGAAGGTTGTGTACTTGACAAGGAAAGACATGGTGCTGTATGTTATATGCCTAGGGGGGATAATATGGGGTACCAAGGGAGGTACCCAAGGTAATAATGGGATGGGCCATAGTAATAAATAAGGTGGTTAACCCATATCATGTAAGGGACCACAAGTATTTTGTAATAATGTAATGGGCCCATGGTATTAGTTGGATGGTATGAAGGAACCATGGTAATGATCCATGGTATTGTATGTATGAGGCTTATATAGAGAATAGAGACTCTACATGGAGAGAGGTCAAGGAATAGTCAAGGATTATTATATGTACAAGCATATGGCTTGTGGAGTGTTCTCCTTCATTGAGGAGTGAATGTATGAACAAGTGGTATCAGAGCACTTTCTTGGGCAAAAAAGTGGAGAATTTTATCCATTCGGGGGTGGCGAGTTTGCAGATCAGATCTATAAATTTTGGTGCAAGATCTACAAAATATAATTGTAGATCTATATTCCATGTGAAAAATTACCTGATTTCAAAAAAACAATCAGTCGAATCGGAGTCCGGATGAAGGAGATATCACTGATTTAAAATAAGTGGGGTTGTAGACAATTTTTCGGGGCAGCCACATTGTGGCGCAGATATGGACATCCTAGTGCAAGATCTACAAAATCTAATTGTAGATCTGGATCCTATGTGGAAAGATACCCTATTTCAAAAAAAAAAATCGGTCGAATCGGAGTCCGAATGAGGGAGATATCGCTGATTTAAAATCAACTCGTTTTGCAGAAATTTTGGGGACGATGGGAGAGTTGCAACACAGATCTGAAATTCTAGTGCCTGGATCAGAATTTATATCACATGGACAGATGCAAAATGGTTGTTTCATTTCCAAAAATAGGTCATAATATGGATTTTGAGCAATATTGACTACACTGTGACAATTTCAAATTTTCGCCAAGTAAGTGAATTTTTTCAAAACCCTCTTCATGGCTTTTACATGAAAAGATAATGGTCCTACTATTGAAGAATACATAAAAAAGCACAAGTCATTATGGGGACATAATTGGAGAACTTTTGTAGTGTTTAATTTTGAATATGAGGCAACAACATGGTGGGGATTACTTAACCAAAAGAAGTGTTCCAACCTGGCCGATGAAGAATTTGAAAAATTACTTTTAGACAGATGGTCTCTTGCCAAAAAACAAGATAAGGAGAAACATGTGGAGCTATTTTCTACTGGTATATTCTTATTACAGGTTCATGGATTGATTCAAAAGGAGAAGATCATCGTTTCTATAAATCCTAGTTGCAAGCATAATTTTATCAATGTTAACTTGGCAAAAGAATTGCAAATTCCAGCGAAACACATTGAAAACACACATGTGGATGATGAGGATGTTCAAGTGTACAAGGATTTGAAGGTTTCTATGGATAAGTATGTGTTTCATGGTGATTTTTATACTTCAGAGATGGATAATATGGATGTTGTTTTGGGATATTCTTGGATGGAATCTGTGGGTACTATCAATATTAATGTTTAGAAGAAATTCTTGAAACTCTGGTACAAAAAGAAGAAAATTACATTACACGATATTTCCATCAATAAACAGGTAGAGTCCAAGGAGTCTGAACCAGAAGATGTTCTAGGGACTAACATATCAGATGATGAGCTATTGATGATCGACGATCAAACACAAATAGAGGTTGAAGAAGAAAAGGTTACAGGTGTTGATACATCAGATGAGGGTTCAGTGGTTGAAGTAATATTAGAAGATAAGGCACCACAGCGGACACCACAACATGCACCAGATAACAGTCAAGCTCCAGTAAGGGGTGAATTAAAGAAAAAGATACCGTGGGTTAAAAATTCAACATATCATCACCCACATCACCCCGCAACACAACAACCATCAAGATGGCAACCAATTAGCCACATGGACAACAAACCCCACATGACAGATAGAAAGGAGCGAAGATCCACCTACTACACATCAACACAAAAGAGCTACCACGGTCAACTTCCATCTCAAGCGAGCAAGGCACCAACGAGATCGAGGGTTCACCTTTCTCTTGGATGGCTAGATGCACGTGCATGGTACGAATGGACTACTCTTTTTAGTAGATCTTATTATTTGTATTCTTCCCATGTTTCGGGGACGAAACATGCCAAGGGGGGTGGAATGTTATATGCCTAGGGGGGATAATATGGGGTGCCAAGGGAGGTAACTAAGGTAATAATGTAATAATGGGATGGGCCATAGTAATAAATAAGGTGGTTAACCCATATTATGTAAGGGACCACAAGTAGTTAGTAATAATGTAATGGGCCCATGGTATTAGTTGGATGGTATGAGCGAACCATGGTAATGATCCATGGTATTGTATGTATGAGGCCTATATAGAGACTAGAGACTCTACATGGAGAGAGGTCAAGGAATAGTCAAGGATTATTGTACGTACAAGCATATGACTTGTGGAGTGTTCTCCTTCCTTAACGAGTGAATGTATGATGTTGCCCTATCTTAAAGGTTTGATAATAAAGAAGCATTTCTATCTTATTTCTTGGGTTTATTTCTATTGTCTTATATTTTCATATCAGAGTTATAACACTGTGAAAGGTTGGTAGGGAGGCACCAAAATGAAGCGAACCCAAAATTTTGGAGGGCGGTTGTAGCTGCTACAACACTTGCTGACACACTGGTATAAATCAAGCTCTTTGAATGGACCTTGTTCGTGAAAAGCAAGTCTAACATCTCTAGAAGTTTTGTTCAGTTCTCAGTTCGTCTTGGTTTCCACACTTGCATGATTGTAAGATGTAGCATCTGCAAAGCTCTTGGTCGATTGACACACATTCCAAGCTAAGTCAACATGGTTGTTTCAATTTGGGTTGAGGGGTATATTGGTACACAAGCAATATAGTTGTTAGAGTCTTAGTTCCATCTCTGTTGTTGCTCCGCTGCCTATAGGCCTAGAAAGTAGCCTAGCGGAGTCACGCATGAACATAAGCATTTCTCCGCTGTCAACAAGATTGGTCAGTACCCTTGCGACATTACTGCCTTCACCTGTCTGCATAGGAAGCCTTTCTCTTCTTCCACCTTATTCATTTTTTTTTTCATTTTTCACTTTTCATTTTTTTTCATTTCTCCATAACTATGCATAGCACCTATTAATTTCAGAGGCGGAAGAGGGATCCCGACTTATTGAGAGCAGAAGAGGTTGTTTCTTCAGAGAAGTAGTTTACTACGTATCTCTGACATGCTTGTTAAGGTTTTCTATCTCACTTTACTCTACTTGACTGAGCTGGAAAGGGTTATCCCAAAAAGAACCAATTAGAGTAGGTGATACTAGTTACCGCGCAAGTGTTGTGTTTTCACCAAGGTTCACTTCAAATAGTACATATTTTCCATTGATGTATGATGGACTAAAGACAACAAGTTATTGCGTAAGAGAGAAGACTTATAACATAAAGTTGATATTTGTACAAGTCTTCTTTTACTTTATCAATCTCATTTCAAGGGCTATACACAATTCATGCGAAACTAACCTATAGACAATAAATAGAAAGACAACTAAAAAGAAATGAGAGAAGCAGAAGAAAATGTGGAGGAAAAGTGAGTAAGAAAACAAACAAGAAATTAAACAAACACACAAAGAAAGAACCAAACGTGCATGTAAGAAAACAACTCAAAAAAAACACTACAACTACTCCAAAAATGCATGGGTCATTTCACGTGAAGTGATACTTCCAATGCAGTCATTGGCGCATTAGTTGACCCATGTTGGTGAAGGCATGGTTTGAAAACATTGCAATTGCACAAACCAGCAAGCATGAAAGAGATAATAGTGGAGACAACCAAACTCCAAGTTTACAAGCATCCACAGAACAAAAATGACTGAAAGCACATGACATGCACTCTGTGAACTTTACATGGTGTTGTTCTACACTGTGTGTAGATGTCAACTATATGCATTCTCTTGACTATGACAGGTAAGAAAATGTGAGAAAAGTAGACTACTTACATTGTGCATGTGTGCTTGATGTGTAAGATTCCTCCAATGCATGAGTGATGGGATCGTGTATTTCGAGTGGAGGAAGCGAAATCTAGGTGTTTGGTTGATATTCAATGCAAAGTAGAGAGTGATGAGGAGCCTTGAGTGTTTCCACAATTTCTTGACTGGAACCAACCTCACAACAGTGAGGGCTTGACATAACCATCAGCTCAAGCTAAAGTGCCTCAAAAGTCTGCAGAGTTTTGACTTCGTTGATAGATAGATCATCGTAGACTAGTGTCTTAGATAGATTAACAACAATTGAATCAACATTGTGATTCGATGAAGAAGTAGAGAGATCACGACAACCAAGATCATAAAATTCAGTATGTTTGTCTGCATCCTCATGATTTAATGAATCGGGAAGAGGGCTAGATGAGTAGAAAGGATGTTCACCCTCTATGTTTTTAGAAATGATAGATGATAGGTTGAATAAATTTTCGAAGGAAGATGTTTCCTCTATGCACTGTGATGATAGAATGACATCCAACATGTTGTGTGAATGATCGAAAGTAGAAATATCTAGAAATTTGTTTTCACAGGGGAAATAAGTGGTGGAAGAATCACAAGGGATGTCAGGATAAAGCAGATGAGGTGCGGTTTTAAGGGATTCATCCTTCACCGCGAGTTGTTCTTTATATTCATGCACACACTCATCATGAATGATGGAGCAGGTTGGCTACATAACACCAACTCCATCGACAACTTGATCCTCGTTCACAATAAGTGAGGAGTCCGGAATGGGAAAACAAAAGACAATATAGTCCAAAGGGTCAAAGGAACATGGGGACGAAGGTTGAGGGATTGAATCCACGTGACAACCAATAGGCTTGTAAGCCAAATTTGCGCAGAGATCAAGACCAGGTGTGGTGGGATGATGTGACAGTTAAATTGATGTTTGTGCATGATCTCCACATCACTCCACGATGGTGGAGCTATTTGAGGAGGTGAAGGCAAACAATCACTTGTGATAGTAACTATGCCTACCTATGATTCTGCGACTCCATCACCATAGATTGCAGAGCAGGATTTAGATATGTGAAAAAGATAATCAAATATTCAATAAAGAAATTTCCAAACAATTTCATCTTCGGGAAATCGGTATGCAAGATTACAAAAGCATGTGTAAAACTGATCAATGGATTCATCTAGTTCTTTTTGTAATTTCAAAATTTCTTATTTGAGTGCTTTATGGTTAAAGTGATTGAAAGCACTTTCTATCTCTAAAACCAGATGAGCAAGAGAATGAATATATTTTTTGGGCAATGTGGCACACCAGTGTATTGGGTGATCTCGAAGTGTGTAGATGAGCAATTCACAGTGCATGTATTCATGAAAGATTCCATGTCTTTCGCATGAGCCTACAACACCGACTGTGTGCCTAACCAAGGCTACATGGCCTCCACCATCATATGTTTTATGTAACAAGTTATCCGAGAGATTTTCCGGGATAATGAAGTCATTTCCATAAGACATACACTCCATAAGAGAAACTTTGTAGTTAGTCATGATAGATATGTAGAGATTCAAAACAAATGAGAGGACTCAGCTTGACATCTGGCCCTCCTTCTTATGCCAAAACGTTGACAGTGCTGGACCCACCAACATATAAGGGGATCTCCATGGTAAGAAGTCCCAATTAGAGCTCAGACCGTTTGCTACAGGAGTCTCAGCAGAGGGTCATACAGTAATGTATTGACCACGATTTTGCACAAAGGCAAGTAAGATGTCTCTACTGGTAGAAAGGGTGTGACAGGTGTAGCAAGCCAAGGAAGGTGCATGAGGGGTTCCAACACATGGGGGTTGAGATGAGTGCACCCCTTGGAAACATGTGATATCACTGAGTTAAGAAGGGAACACACAGGCAAAGATGCATCACAACATGGAAGGCAAGTTAGAAATAAATCTAAAGTGATGGTTAAAGCAACAACACGTTTCAGAAACATTCATTCATACATACACAAAAAACACCATACATGCATGTGCAAAAAAACAAATACATATATCATTTAGAGTAAACCATATAACATAGAATACAATACAACATATGCATGAAACCTGCTGGCTCTGTTATATTAAGAAGTGTAAGTTACAGTCATACAATACATCCATGTCCAACCACTAGTTCCAACAACAGAATGTTACAGCCACAACCACCTACTTCTCCAAAGGGATGTAATAGATCTCCACATTGGAGAAGCTAAGGCTCGTTACAATACTTTCCAAACTTTCTCTAACATAGTGCTATCAAAAGCTTGGCTGACCAAAAGCTTTTACAATGAGTTATGAGGTTCTATTTATAGCAAAGTGTGGGGTGACCCTTGACATTCCCCTTTGTGACAGTTTATCTACCCTCATGATTCTTGATATACTCTATGAGTGTTACATCCAACTATCGACACTTGAATTTCTACTTGACAAGACGTTACATTACAATGCACATGTGCCCATATGAGACAGAAGGGCTTGAGAAAGCCATGCAAGACATCACTGACACTCAGTCCATTGTGATGAGACCAACTCTTTGATATGATTTTGAAGGTGAAGATGGTGAGATGATGCCATGCTTGGTTGTCTGTGATGGTGTGCCTGTGCTCCATGGTAACGTCTTGCTGAAGCGAACCCTTGCCTCTGTTGCATCCCAATGCATTGGTGTGGCTCCTCCCTCCAACTTGTCTGCTAACATGCACATGGTCTTTTGGAGTGCGGTTGAACCAACAACACATTAATGCATAGTGTCTGTGTTGATCTTCCAATGTGTGCTGGTGTTCATTTGCATCAAATGTCAACTGCATGTTCAGCTCCAGTCGAACTTCTTGTCTTTGCCTCGGTGAGTGTGCCGAATGTGTTAGATCGCACACGTGCACACAATGACATGAATGTTGCTGAATTATCTTTCATGTGATCAACAACACTGGTCACCTTCTCTGCTCTATGCCAGCTATTGAGATGGATCTATAACTTGTACAGGTGCAGTTTCATCCGTGACTGCATGTCGTGCCCCCTAATGTACTTGCTCATGTTGCAACTCATTCTGTCATCTATGCAGCTCTTGTTATTCCTTGACTTGCTGCTTCAACACATGTAACTCCTTCTCTATTCTATTCTCTACCTTCACGTGATCCTCATGTTGTGTCATCACCTCATAGCTTGAGTCTCCAAAGATTATTTCATCACAAGTGGATTTTCTTGAACTTGAAACTTTGTTCTACCTTTGTGTTGTCAACAAGCTTCCTCTTGTGTTCATTGCATTCGGTATGCTTCCTTCAGCTGTTATTGATAGTGTTGCTTGCTATGATGCTGCTAGTTCATAGACACTTGATAGACTGTATCCCTAAGTGTTCTCTGAAAGCTGTCTTAACCTTTGCTCTATTAGAAACCATTGTACTTGTGCTACTGAGAGCCAGATGAACACTTGTGATACCTGGAGACATGGTAACACTCATGGCAAGCGATATGTTAGTCGAAAACCAAAGAAAACTTGTGAACTGACTTTCAACATACTTGTGTGACTGGTCATGAAAGTCACGTAATTTCCCCAGGGAGGTCAGGAGACTGACTGCCAAAACTGCACATGGCATATTCCAGGATGTTAGGAGGCTGACTGACTGCTAGAACTGTGCAATGCATAGTCCATCCTAGCCTACCGAGGACTGAAATTGCACAATGCACAATTTTAGTTAGCAATGACATGCAAACAACAAACTAGATTATGCAATTTTTGGTGCCAACAAGACACTGCCTCCAAGAATTGCATAATGCAGGCATAGAGGTTAGTGCCTAGCTAGACTTGCACAATTTCTGTAGGGAAGGCAGAGCCTTTTCTTTTGGAAATGCCCAGTGCTTAGCCGAGAAAGGCACGTTCCAGGCCAAGGCAGCCTAGTCCAGCTGACGGTGACTGAAAACATGAGAAGTCTAAATGCATGGTGAGATGATTGAAAACAAGAGTGAATGATCATTCATGCAAACAACAAGTGCAGGATTTGGAAAACTGGAAAGCATGTATGTGTGTGAAGTGAGTCGCGCAATGACAAACCTCTATGCAAAACATTGTCATGCATGCGATAGCAGTGAGATGCAAACGAAAATTGAAACAATGCTAGTACAAGCTAGTATGCATGCAAACGATAGCAAGCACTCACTGAAATCAAGCAAACAACATTCATATGAAGTGAAACACACAAAGCGCTAGAAATTCAGTGCAAGTCATGAGTAGGATGCTTACCCCAAGAGAGCTGATCTGAATGTGCCAACAACTACTAGATGCAATGTCGGATGCCACAACTACAATATCAATGTGAGGGAAGATATTTGTAGTGTCCAGTTGATGAGTTTTGATAAGATCGAGGTTTTGATGCACATGCCACAAATCTAGGATGATAAACACTTGGAGGGAGGTTTCTGAGACGATCCTTGCATGTAACCTCAAACTACTAAAAATGGATCCCTAAATGAAGGGATGCCTTTGCATACTAACTTTGGAGGAGTAGCCAATGCTTGCAAATCATTTTTTCTTCATCCCGGAGGGAAGTGGTCAACTCAATTACACATGCAATAGTCTTCTCAACTAGGAGGAAAAAATGCACATTTTTGGGAGGGAGTTCAATTGGCTTCCAAGAGGAATTGTGTAATTTATGTGCAAAACAACTGATTGCTACCCAGAATTTCACAATTTATGGGTTGAACAGTCCTACTAGGAGGAATTGCACAATTTTTCTAGTGAACAATGACAGGGAGATTTACGTAATTCTGGAGCATAGCAGGCTACCAAACAAAATTTTGCAATTTCTAGAGGGAAGGATGGTTCCCCTCCAGAATTGTCTAATTTCTTAAGAGAGCTGCTCAGCTTGTAGCTGGACCAAGTTTGGTGGAAAAACCTATGAGGAGGATGCAACAAGCTTTGATGGATAGGTTGTCATTCTGCAAGAAAATCACTCAAGCTTGTGTACTTGACAAGGCAGGACATGTTGCTGCAAAAGGTTGGTAGGGTGTCTCCAAAATGAAGGCATGGAAAAATTTTGGATGGTGATTGTATCCTCTACAACACAAGTAGACCAAAGAACATTATACAATACCAAAAATTGTGAAGTCAATCTAACATTTCCTAGGAAATTAAAGATTCCAATTGCAAACTTTGGAAATAAAAGTATCTTTTACAAAGCCTACGAGTAGGGTTCTTCATGAGTTACCTAGTGTTTTACATTATTGGATAGCAACTACAAATCTTAAATTTTCTAAATTCTAAGATGACTCAAATCTTGATCATACATATATTATAAATACATACCTTTTCCTTTGTTTGTTTCATTGAGATTGTTTCCCTTTACAATCTGAACAGAAGTTGTTGGATAAACAAAACATACAAGATAAAGTTAGTACTTACCTAAGATAGATGAGGTCTTGACACTAAGGATGTTAGAGATAATTCCTCATAATGTTCACATTATCTACACCTCTTTCTTGTAAGCTTTAATCCTTCTAATTATTTGTTCCATGGTGATTTCTTATAAATATGCATTTCTTATTCCCTATTGATTAGAATTAGAATTGATGAAGGTGATTGTAATAGGTATTCTTTGTCAACATATATTTACTACTAAAGAAATTGAATTTTCCCATCATCGAACATCAAAGGAGATAGTTCCTTCTTAGAGGTTGTATCTTTTTCTTTTATGGCCTTGGGGACTATTGTTAGGCCTAGTCTTACATGTCATGATAAAAAAAATGTCTTCAAGGGGTATAGTGATGTTTATTAATGTCATGCAAAGAATTATAACTATAGACATCCTTCTTGCTTAGTTATGTGGTGTACATGTCTTAATATATTAACAAATTTCATCAAAATGTCTTTGTATATATCTCCAAGAGAGAGACTTGTATATTTTTTTGGCTCACTGACTTGTATGGGCTTGAGATATGTATGCATATATACCAATATTGGCATTGCAACTATGAATAGAACTTGTAATACAAATTTTATATTATAAGGTGACTGTAGATATTTTTCTTTTGTTAAGCTTGGCATGACCTTCCATTTTCTATTTATAATCTACAAATTTACACCACATAGATTGGCTAGGCAGGGTCAACTTGCCCAATGGGAAACAAAGTCTATTGGCCACCTATCTTCATTTTAAGCCATCCAAAAATAATAGAGTTTCAATCTCTCTAGCGAAGCTATATATGTCTCTACTTCATGACTAGACTCTATATATCTCTATATACTTATACTTGCAAGATGAAAAGTAAATTCTAACGACATATATAACAAAAGTAAACATGGTCAAATGACTAGCCCTTTTACTCCTCTGATGCTCATTCCACAGGTGTAGGATCCTCGACATTTGCTCCAGGCATTTAAGACAATTCTAGGATGCATGGAATGTGTCTTTCAATTTCGTCTAGTCTAATGTCCTAATTTTGGAGTTGAAATTGAACTCTTTGCGGATCCTATTTGTAACTTGGCATCCCTTGGAGAGAAACTGCCATACCCATCAAGATCTGTTCCATGGCTTTACCCAACAGGATTTTCATTAACTAGTAGAGCTACAATGTGTGCCTGGATTGTGTTATTCTTCCTCCAGTATTACGATGGTCTGGGACAAGTGTCCTCCAATTCTCCATATCCTCCTTTGTCTCACTACCCCATTTGATTTCTTCTTCTCATACTTCTAGCAAATTCTAGATGCCTTCATCTGTTCCCTCATGGTATGTCATAGTTGCTTCATTGATAAGGTTATCTATCGATTTCCTCCCTCTGCGGGGCTCCGACATGCTTGGCTCCTTAACCTTGCTAGGCTTCCAGCCCCATATTCCATGTCCATGTCCTCTCACTGGCTAAGCCATATAACCACTATTCGATACCTTTTCACAAGAAAGAACCGTGAACTCATAAAATTGTAACATATTATAGCACTAATTAAGATCCTGACTAGAATTGTCGTTGCCATCATTCTCCCCGTTCATTTCATTCTTCCATTTTCTAACACTACCGGGGATAAGATGGCCAGAGAGACAGTCCTTAGATAGGGCCAATCTCCATATCCCTTCTACCCTCTCACTCCCCCCTCCCCTTTGCCTCACATACTCTATGTGATTAACAGTCCCAGGCTAACACAATACAAGTGAGCCTAGCCACAGCCTGACAGGTTTCCCTCTGGATTGTAGCTAATTTTATCTTTGTATCTATTTAGGACTTATTTTTGGTACTTATAGCTATAATTTAATTGGATTTTTTAAAGAAATTTCTATGGGGCACTATAACATACAATTCTAGTTAGGGCATCTAACTACTAGGAATAGCCTTCCTCTTGGGTGCTAATAATCCACAACAACTAGTCCAACCTAGGTCCACATCCTCTAGTAATTCAACATCCATAAGGGGGCACAAACTCCAACACACTATCGATAACCCCTTGTCCTTGGTATATGTACTTCTATAAGGCTAGTTAGGGTTGGAATAACACCATTACAAAACCCAAAAGCAAAGCTCCTATCACTATATTCCATTGTTCAATCATGTTGCTACCTTTTCTATCCTACAAGGTTTCCAAAACACTCGTTTTAGGGCCTAAGGCTCCTCCTCAATGCATCCTAAAATAGAAATAGACACATCCTATAGCGCATGAGAATACCTCTTTTATAGATGCAGTGTATCGCTATTATTCTACGCCTTCCATCTTAGAGGATGCGGCTTGAAGGGAAGACCCTTACTAGGCCTCAAAACCCTCAAAACAACCTCCACTACACATTGTTCCTATAACAAGTAACTGTGGCCCATAACAGATACTAATAAAACATATAATAGAACAAAATGTCTCAACTCCTACCTAAAAAATGTGACCTTATTCCAACAAGAAATTCCCTCCAAAATAGTGCGAAGACATTTCGTAAAACTCGTATTTTGTATCCTCACTTCCCATTTAAGAGATTATCTTTAATGTGATTTCATATTGGATGTGTGAAATGAGGTCCCCTTACCTCTTATTTATACATGTCTCATGTGGCAACGTCTAGCCCTAAAGGAAGCCTCTACAAGCCAAGCTCAAATTTTCCCTTGTGCCGCAAGACCACATCATAACTTCAAAAATTCATGTCTTCCCTTCTACAACTCTGATTGGAGTGATTTTTGTTGCGTTTGTTTACTCTGAGAGTCTTCTATATACCTAAATCATCACATCTACAATTCTCCTCATGAATTCATGCCCACTGCTTGGGTGTAAAGTGCACATGTTATGGTTCTTAGACCACAAGCCACTTTTTTCTGCCAACTCCTGCAAAACCCTCTGACCTAGGGTTTGTAGTACCTCCCAAGCTACAAATCTCAATATATATTCAATATTTTTTATTTTATTTTTAGTAAAAGGTGCTTTGTTTGATCCCTTTCTTTGGAGCTCGAAAATTTTACTATTTCCCATGTATTATGAAAGTTATTTTATTCTCTTTAATTGGAGTCATTCTATCTCTTTTATTTTTTCTTTTTTCAAGTTCGAGTTGTATTTTCCATTAAACTTTGTCGACAACTAGAAGGGGCATTTTCAGTACATAGTAATATATGTTGAAATAATTACAAAGTGCATCCAAAATGGGCTTAATATTTTTAAGATGGCTTTGTTCTCTGAGTGTTTGTTGGAGGTAGAATTGTTTCCAAAGAATAACCTAAGTTGAGTGGTGCCATTGGAAATGGATATTTCACAATGTAATTCAGAGATTTAGAGAAGCGATGTGATGTAATAAATATATAAATGGGAAACAAATATGGATTCAAATGGACTACTTCTTATATATTGTAGTTAAGAACAATATTATGTTTTGGATTTCCAACTGTAATTGAAACACTTTATTCATGTTCATGAAATGTGAGGCCTTTTTTCTCATTATTTTTCATTTAAGAGGTTTTACTTGAGAAGTCTAGATCGTATGCTTTATGGATTATCAGTCTATATACTTTCATGCCTTTTTAAAAAAAACATCGATGCTCTTTTTTTCATTTAATGGATTATGTTATCTCTCAAGTTGTTATGTGGATATTTTATTCAATTATTGTAGAATAAACCTCCACAATACATAAATAAACATGTTTTCTAGATATGTGGATATGATGTTGGATTAGCAGCAGATTGGGAACTCCGTGTAGCTTTAAATGAGTGTGAATTTTAATATGCAAGCCTTTTCTATGAATATGAGTGGAATCATGGAAAAAAGTTTGTCCAGAATGCAAGATTAGATACAAGTGGCATAAAGGTTGTAGAAGTTTTCACTTGTTAATTTGAGGAAGACATATATTTCCTTTTAGATTTTTCCTTTTAATGTATTGATCTACTATCTTCCACATTCCCCACTTGAACTATTCCCTTCCCCGATCCCACTACTCATATCGGCCTTCTTTTGCACCTCTCGATGCAATTGCTAATATACTTATGCTTAAAAGGTGACCTTATGGTGACTAATGTCTATTGGGTGTACTATAGTGTCTATAAATGTACCAACATATAATTGTCAATCCAACTAGTTCATGAACTTCGAGACGCAGCATTGGAAATTCCAAACAGAACCCCTCGCAACCTGCAAAAGAAATTCTAGTTTATCGTGTGGATTAATCAAGACAATAAATGAAATCCTACACTAAAGGAGAATATGAAAAACACCAATCCAAATAATTAAAATCATGCAGGAAATAAAAGGCAATCTTGTAGTATTTAAAATGTGAAAGGAAATTTTAAGTACGAGCAAATAGAAGGGATACCAAAACCGGAAACCAAGTAGTGTTGACACAATATAAAAAAGACTCTAAATTCTAGAGTAAATTCAAGAGTAATTCAAAACCATTGTGTCTACAATAATTCTACTGCATCTTCCTCTGTGTAAAATTAACCTGAAAGCATTTGCAACATAACAAGTAAATTTACTTTGTAAATAAACTTGTGAAAAAAATTGATTTAATAAGAATCTCTCGCCTCATTCGATATGAAGAAATATTCTGAGTGCAAGAACAATTCTTAATGCAGCAAATCACATCAATTTTGCAGTTGAAAGGAAAACATTGCAACAAATCAAATAACACCAATTTCAAGAAGGAAAGAGACGGTAAATAATTAAATAAACTTCACACGATAAATAATAATTTAAATGTTGTTTAATTTACAAGATGGAGAGTGGTGTCAAGCTAGTCTGGTAGCCAAACCAACCAGCTCGAACCCTCTACTTGTAACTTGGTTCACACAGGAATTAAAATCGTTAGATGCAACAAATAGATAGAGAGAGCATGGATGGAATTGCTTCAATTAATTCTAGAAAATAATCTTTACAATTTGCATACAAACATTTAACTCCAACAAGAAGTAGAAGTGATCCATAACCTATAATTTGCATGATACTACATTGGGACCAACTTCTCCTACCTTCTGTGAGTTCCTTCTGTGCCTATGCATGCTAATGCTATCGACGGATTAATTGACTCACTGATTCCTCGCTCTAAGCGACTTCTAAGCTTATATATAGGCATCGAATTACAATTTCGGCTTTTAAATCACCGAATTAAAAGATAGGATGGTAGATCATCGATCTCAATAATTTCTCAACAATATAATTAGTTTCTCAACTAAATGTCAAAATATTTGAATTCTTCCTTTTCTTCTGGAATGGTGATATTACTGGAAAGTGCGATTTGACTACTCTCTTCTTGTTTGCATGATGATGAACTACTCACAAGGAACGACTTTTATTGGAGACTTCAGAATATCAATATCATCTTGAGGATGACACGGCTGGGGATGAGACAAAAAAATGCGCATATGCCAGAAAAGTACATGTGTCAGACCTCCATCATATGATAATTACAATGGATCGAGGAATTCTTAGTCTAGAATAGCCGCAAGTCATCAAATATGTCTCTTACATTGACTTTGAAATGTCATACACAAAGAATAATATATGATGTTGCAACAACCAATTCCCTTCTATATTTGGAGGCAAACATTATTTTAACTTTTTATAATTTTGGAAAATCATATTGGAGTAGTATAATGTAACTACACACATCCTCTAGTGTAGTAGCATGAGTGTAGTCCAGGAATCCTTCAAAGTTCAGGTAGCCGTAAAATGGTGCAAGAATGATGAAGGGTTACCCCCGCTTACACCCATAGTATGCATATACAATGCATAAGCACATCAGTTCCAGGAAACTGGCTCTCTAAGGAGTCAAAATCTTCAACCATCAATGGTTGAGGCCCCCTTATTAACTCAACAGAACCATTCATTACAATATTCCAGTCTTTCATTTCTTTATATCAAAACTCTGTCCACCCTTATAAACCTTAGTTCAAACCCATAAGCTGCACATTAAGCCTTCATAACGTTGTTGCCTCATATATATAACCAACCCCTCTTTCAAATTTGGTTAATGCGGACTTAACCACAATCCCCTCTATCAACACTTTATTTCTATTATAAATAGAAATATACACAAACATGCATAAACTTACCTTTTCCACCTCTTTTAAGGCCTCTCCACAGTTCTGAAGGTTCCCCTTTATCGTTGATCACAATTGGGGCTCTCCCGGTCATACTACACACGCCTTACATCATCTATATACGATACCATAACCTTCTGGACCTCACAATTATATAACTGTGCTTATAAACCTTCTCGGGTCTGCTTCTTTTCCATATGCCTTATTGCAATTCCTCCAATCTATGCATTACCGAGAAAACACACGGAACTCCGCTCCAAAGCTTAAGGCTGGAACTCAAATGGAATTGAGTCTGCCTCTATAAATGTTTGGGTCCATCAAATTTATAGTCTTCCGTCCTATTGTCTGATCTTCGATCAACAAATTGAATTCAGTCTTCCACCGTCTATCTTCCTCCATCATATTCGATGATTTGCATTAGTTTTGGGTAGACAACGAGCATGGAGTTTAACTACTTGATGAAGCAGTTTCCCCTCACCACCTTTGTGCTACGTGTCGAATGGTGAGTGGAATCAAGCGCTCACCCTTCCATACCACTTACCATTTAGACCTCACCCGAAATACCATTTCCGCATATAAATCCTGCCTTTTTTTTTACTATCTTCCACACTCTTCCTCCTTGAGATAATCGTTGATCTATGAGATTGATGGTTCTTGTTCTTTATCGCCTACGCTGTAGATATTTGAGATGCAACGGTCCCTATGTATCTATGACTCACCTCTTCATTCATCATTTTCCTTATGTTTTACGCTATCTCTTCAGCGTTTTCTTTGTGGGTTTGGGTTTTTTCTTTAGGGCTTTGACCTTATGCCTCCGCTTCTCAAATCACTCCTGAGTTTAACCTCTATGAATTCTCACATTGCAGTCTCTCCTACGCTTCACTTTCATCCTTCAGCTAGATTCAAAGACTCATTATGATTCCTATGAATCATTCTCTCCCTGTATGTGTTCTAGAGAACTCTGCCTCCAACCCCTGTTACAGAACCTATGGATTCACATATAATTCAAAACTTGAAACACACATTCAAACTTAGAATTGAGTTGATTATATTAATAAATATAAACAATGATTACAAAATGAGATCTTTGTCTCTCACAGGCCTAATCTTGAATATCAGTGGCCTCCTCCCTTTTTCACTTTGCCTGTAGGCTTACATTTATACTAGAAAGGTTCTGTTGGACTAATTCTCGTTCAAACCCTTTGTCTACTAAACTGATTCCTAAATGTCCTCTAAGTCCACTTCTAACTCTAATTAATCCCTAAGAACTCTCTCTAGTTCCTTGAATCATGAAACTTCGTTAAGAGTTATAATTGACTTCTAACTCTCTTGTCATTATTAAGCACTCATGTTCTCCTTAATTTGATAGCATTTAGAACATCCTCACATTATCTAATTAATTCTTATTTTAACCAGATAAAAGCCTAAATATTACATTAACTTAACACTTACGAATCTAACTTCCTCAAAACGCATGACCCCCTATGTCTACTAAAATACAATGATTTTCTCTTGGGTTGAATGCTCTTGGATCAGAATCCCAAAGTAGAAAATATTCATGATCTCCTGATCATGTGTCTTCATGTGCTGATAATAAACCTCCAGGGTCCCAAAATTTAGGTTGTATATGCCCAAGTGTCATGCACCTTTGTTGTTGCTTTATTTATGTTGTCTTCTATTTCATCTTCCTCTCTTTGTCAATCAGATTCAAGTTCTGATCGATCATTCTTCGTTCTGCTATCATTTTCCTCCAGATGGACTTCTTCATCATTAACTGCCATAACTCTTTAATCTCCACCTTTAGAATATCTTTGGACTGATCCATATTCTACCATTCACTATTACCTCTTTCTCTTTGCTTCAGTTTATTGCCACTATCCACTAATTCTTCAAATTTTTGTTTATTTTCTTCTCTTTGAAGTTGGCGAATTCTTACTTTTTCTTCTACTTTTGTTCTTTCTCCAACTTTTGCTGCCCTATATATTGCTGTAGACATTATTGTAGTTACTTCTCTAGGTACCACTGTATACATTGCTTCCACCAAGACTTCCTGAATATCTTTAAGGATATCTCCCTCTAGAACATCTAATTTCTGCATTGGATTCTGACTTTCCAGCATTCTCTCCAGCAATTGAGCATCATTTTTCCATGGATTAAATTCTTCCAAAAAATATTCCTCTTTCATATTTATTTGGCTACTCATTTGTGCCAAATTTCCTCCAGCATTTGCAACTAAACCTGCGCTCACAAAACATTTGTTAAAATAAAAAACATAAGGATTCTGTGTCTTATCTTCCTTTTGAAACAATTCAGTTTTCCTCTCTATTCCTTTCTCCTCTATCAGCACATCGGTATGTTGTTTTGAATTCTCAAAATAATTCATGAGACTGTCAATTAGCCTCACCTCCACATTATCTGTTTCAATGATGCCTCCCTGCTTTTGTTCACAGTAGTGAACATTTTCTTCCTTAGCATGTTGATGGTTAACCCTTCTTTGAAATTGTTTGATTCTTATTGCCTCCCTTTCATCCTTACCCTCTTGTTCTTAAGAAGATCCATATCATCTTTAAACAATCTTTATATTTTCCCAATAGCGTTCATTGGATCATTTCCTTGGAACAACATTTCTTCAGTCTTCATTGGAATAATATTGTCATCTTCCTCCTCTATGACAACTCTAACATTCTGCTACCTACTCCCAGGTGACTCTTTTGTCTCCTTCTAGTTTTGAGATCTTGCCATCTTAGTCTTGATCTAAACAGATTTCAGATTCTACTCCTTCTCTCTGACAAACTCTAATGTTTGTCCATCCTCCTGTGATGTACCTACAATCATCCATAAATTATTAATTTTAAAATCATAAGACCTCGCGGTCTTACTCGACTATTCAACCATCAAATTTCCTTGATTCTTTGAGTCTTCTACGTGATTTAGCTCCTCAGGCTCAACTTCATTTCCTCCCTTCACAAAGAATGGTTCTTGTTTTGTAAGAGCTCCAATTATTAATTTGTGAATGAGTTCTTTCTATTGTAACAACTCAATACTTTCCTCCTTTGGGAGGTATTCTTCATCATACTCTACTGTTCTAGAGTACCTTTTATCACCTAAAACACATTTCTACTCATACTTCAGTTCAAGAGCTCTATTCAGCTTCACTTCAATTCAGAGTATTCATCTTTTATAAGATACTCCTCCATTCTTTTGATAGCTTCACAAGACTGTTTATCCTCTCCTATACATCTTGCAAGCACACCAAAACTATTAAGTTTGAAAACACAATGCTGAATGGCCTTATACATCACCTCTTCATCTTTAGTCAGCATCTCCTCATGCTGTTTTGAACTATCCCAATAGTCCATGAGATCTTCACTTGATCTCCATTCTTTAGCTTCAGTGTAGTCTTCACTTTCTCCCAGAATTTCTCCCTATTCTGGTTCACAAATGGACTCTTCCATTTCCAACTCAACATCCTTGATTTTTTCCCTTAGTCACTTTACATGCTTTTGTTGTAGCCTTCTTTGCATCTCATGCCACTCGACTGGCTTCTTCCTTGACACCTAACCTTGTCTCTGGTTTTCTTGTAGCCACATTGTTAACACATTGAGTTCATTTCTTGTCTCAGCCAACTCCTTGTCAATATCCTCTTGACTTAGTCTCTTTCCATCTACTTTGGAATTCTCCTTCTCATATCTTCTGCTGTGGCTTCTCTCTAAACCTCTGCTACGACTATCAGTAGCCATCTTCTTCTCCTCTTTCTACATGAGCTCCTCACTCATTTACAACAAGCCTCTGCAATAGCTAGTCCTCCTTGCTGCAATCTTACCTGACTAATCTCTCCTCACTCAGTCTTTTGATAAACATGGGTCCTCTATTTGGAACCTCTTGTTGAGAAACACCTTTGCTCCTTCTAGGCTTCTGCAATCTCTCACTCTCTCTTAAGAAAACTTTAACTGTCCTCTCTGTCAAATCTCTTTTTGGATTCTTCAAGTTCACTGCCACTTCTCCTTCAAAGTGTTTTCCTTACTCTACCTTCAAGAACACATCTGGTTCTCCTCCCACAACTTCTCTTGTTGTCCTTTGCTGAGATGCTTCATCTGCAACCACAATCTTCAATTTCAATTTGAAACGAACCACACTATCTTACCTCCAAGATCTATGTATGATCTTATTCTCCCATTCTTCTGCACTTTGAATGGATTGTCCTCTGTTTGGTCTCCAAGTCCTCTTTCCTTCAGAACTTGTACGAAGCAATCTTGCTCCCACTTTTATTCAAGGAATCCTCTATTCCTGTCTACTCTAAGCCTCTGCTGGAACTGCTACAATTTCTCAGGAACTTCAAAAGTTCCCCTACAATCTTCTGTTGTAGTCTATATCATTCATCAATTAACTTATGCACATTACCTTCTTCTGTGTGCAAACTCCTTTTCATAGGAAATCTTTCCCCACTCTGATTACAATGTTGGTTTGATACCAGTAATGACGTAGGGTTACCCCCGCTTACACCCACACTATGCATATACAATCCATAAGCACATAAGTTCCAGGAAATTAACTCTCTATGTAGTCAAAATATTCAACCATCAATGGTTAAGGCCCCCTTATTAACTCAATGGAACCATTCATTACAATAGCCCAGTCTTTCATTTCTTTCTATCGCAACTCTATCCACCATTATAAACATTAGTTCAAACCCATAAGCCACACATTAAGCCTTCATAACGTTGTTTCCGCATATATATAACCATCCCCTCTTCTAACTTTGGTTAATGCGGACTTAACCACAATCCCCTCTATCGGTGCATTATTTCTATTATAAATAGAAATATACACAAACATGCAAAAACTTACCTTTTCCACCTTTTTTAAAGCCTCTCCATAGTTCTCGAGGTTTCCCCTTTATTGTTGATCACAATCGGCGCTCTCCGCGGTCACACTCCACACACCCCACATCCCCAATATGCGATAACATAACCTTCCAGACCTGAAAATTATACAACTGTGGTTATAAACCTTCTCGGGTCCGCTTCTTTTCCATATGCCTTATTGCAATTCCTCTGATCTCCACATTACACAGAGCTCCACTCCAAAGATTAAGGCCAGAAGTCAAATGGAATTGAGTCTGCCTCTATAAAATTTCAGGTCCATAACCTTTATACTCCACCATCCTATTCTCTGATCTCCAATCAACAACTCGTGTGAAATCTTCCACCATCGACCTTCCTCCACCATATCTGATGATTTACATTGGTGTTGGGTAGACAACGAGCATGGGGTTTAACCACCCAATGAATTGGTTTCCCATCACCACCTTTGTGCTACGTGTTGAATGGTGAGTGGAATCGGGTGCTCACCCTTCGATACCACTTACCAATCAGACCTCACCGGAAATAAAATTTATGTATATAAATCCTACCTCACCAACTATCTTCCGTGCTCTTCCTCCTTGCGATAACCATTGATCTATGAGATCGATGGTTCTCCCTCTTTATCACCTACGCCGTTGATCTTCGAGATCAAACGGTTCCTATGTATCAATGACTCACCTCCTCGTTCATCCTTTTCCTTTTGCTTTACACTATCTCTTCAACATTTTCTCTCTGGGTTTGGGTTTTCTTCTTCAGGGTTTTGACCTTCTGCATCTGCTGCTCAACTCACTCCTGATTTTAACCTCTGAAAATTCTCACATCGTAGTCTCTCCAGCGCTTCACTCTAATCCTTCAACTGGATTCAAAGATTCATTATGATTCCTCTAAATCATTCTCTCGCTCTGTGTGTTCTACAGAACTCTGCCTGCAACCCCTTTTACATAACCTACGAATTCACATAAAATTCAACACTCGAAACACACATTCGAACTCAAAATTGAGTTGATTATATTAATAAATATAAACAATGATTACCAAATGAGATCTCTGTCTCTCACAGGCCTGATCTTCAATATCAGTGGCCTCCTCCCTTTTTCACTCTCCACGTAGGCTTACATTTATACCATAAAGGATATGTTGAACTAACTCTGGTTCAAACCCTTAATCTATTAAACTAACTCCTAAATGTCCTCTAAGTGCACTTCCAACTCTAATTAATCCCTAAGAACTCTCTCTAGTTCCTCCAACAATGAATCTGCCTTAAGAGATATAATTGACTTCTAACTCTCTTGTCATTATTAACCACTCATGTTCTCCTTAATTTGAGAGCATTTACAAGATCCTCACATTATCTAATTAATTCTTATTTTAACCACTCAAAAGTGTAAATATTACATTAACTTAACACTTAGGAATCCAACTTCCTTAAAACACATGACCCCCTATGTCTACTATAATGCAATGATTTTCTCTTCGGTTGAATGCTCCTGCATCAAGGAATCCCTTGTATAGTACAGGCAGGTAAAGGTAGGTCCATATCATCTATAAAAGCATGATCAAATCAATTTAAAACCTGCAATAAAAAAACCTTTATTAATAATGTTTTATTCCTGATAAAACAAGGGAAGTAATGAATATTCTTGGAAATAATCATTTAGCCAAACAAAATGGAAGATTTTGAGTAAAAATAAGACAAAATGGAGGCCCAACAACCCACCATGCTGACCATATTTCATGTCAACTTTGAAAAATAATAGAAAATATATTTTTTTGTAAAAAGAAAAAATAATACGAAAAACTTATCTCTCTCCATGTAGCTCATGCTTATATATATTATATATATATATATATTATATTATAATATATATATAATTTATATATATTGATAATATATATATTATATAATATATATATATAGCTATATATATATATATATAATATATATATATATTATATATATATATATTAAATTAACACATTGTAGACTAAGTTATTCTACGTGAACTCAGGCATACCTCTAAAGACGTGTGGAAAATTGGGAGGGACAAGAATTTCATTTAATGGAAAATTGACATATTATACGACACTAAATATTTTTTCAAAAAATATCATTAGGAAAAAAAACATAATTCTCCACAATTTTTCTTTTTACTCCAAATCAAAATTCACAGTTCTTATATGAGTTTTGAGGGCTTCAATTCAATTAAAGAGAAAAAAAATTGAAATTTCATCACCACATTTGACCCAAAAGTGTAACCCATATTCATGATTTCAAAAGGGTCTCTACCATTTTCATCTAAACCAACATCCTCATTTGGAGAAGCACTCCTACCTCCCATGTTATCACACTATCGATGAAGGTACTCTAACGAAACCTTCTAGTACTACTCTAGATTGGTAGAAGATCTACCTCCTCCTTGCAAATCTCCATTCTATCTTATACTACTATATAAAACCTATGTAATCATGTCGAACATATCCCTTTAATCCTTTACTTAATAGGTTGTCCCCCACCTCAATTAATTGGATCCTAAGGGTCTGTCTCATATAATACTATATATATATATATATAATCATTGGACAATACCCCAAGCGACTCTTCTTCCTCAATGGTACTACCTCTATTGTCTAGTTTACAAAAATCAAGAGTTGAACTTGGTTTACAGTAGTGATGGCTTGCGCTTCCTTTATGAATTCTGATACCAATATCATCACATTATCATCTAGTGGTAAAAATCTCAAATCAAATATCCCAAACCATGGACCCACCCTCACCGATGTGTCTCTAAGGATCTCAGACACTTCTCTCATCTTAGATTTTATTACTTTGAAGGCTCTCATATTTTCTTCCACCTTATTCTTCCTTCATAATGACTCAATGGTATTCTCACTAATGAAACTATAAGTAGCTCAGGAATCCAACAAAGCTAGCAACTTCTTCCATATTATAATTACGTGTCGAAATCTCAACTTTAGACCCTTATTTAGTGAAGACGAATCCCCTCTCCAATATCATGTCATCATTGTAATCCTCATGAGGACTTCAATTTCCACATTTTTCAAGCCCCCATGTGTATTTTCTACAACACACTCAAGTCCTACAATAATTGCCCTCCTAAGTTATGCCACCTCTACACGATCGTCTATGCATTCCGTAGAACAAACCACTCCTTCATTTGGAACTTTTGAATAACTCAAACCTCAATATGTCTTAGCATAATTCTCCTTCAACTATTTCTTCATAGTTCTAACAAAAAACTTAGGTTAATGATGATTCCTTTCATCTTTCTCAAAATAACCCATCACACCTCTTTCTTCATCTAAAGTCCCTAAGCAAGATTCATCCTACTTTTCCTCAAGACTGAGTTGGGCATTCTTTATCGAACCATATTCATTATCATCTCGGTTAAAAACATCCTCCTTAAATTTATTTTAGAAATTATCAACATCCTCTTGAAAATTTTCCATCTCTCACTCTATATAATACCTCCCTTCTATGAGTCAAAGGAGTTCATCTCATCTATGTTGCAATTTAGCTCTCCAAGGACCATACTGCTAACATTCAATTATCTCTACTCAATAGTGTTTTTTTTACATACCGATATGATACTCATTGATATAGTTGAAAAATAAAAATATGTAAATAGAAGGTGGCATCTGGAAATTTCCCATGGGCATACATTTGAAATATAGATTCTTATTTCCAAGTTCTTAATATACATCCTACCTTTGGAATGAGAAAAATGAAATACTACCCACATGAGTTCTCATGGTAAAAAATAGGTTTAAATTATTGATATATATTAATTTAATTATTTCCATAGGTTGAGAATATGTGTTTTGATGTTGCCATCCTTTTATTTGATGAGGTTTGCACCACCATCATCCACTTACATTCCACTCTTTGAGAGGTCATCAATGCATTGATTCATCTCTTTGTAAATGTTATCAAATGTGATCTAAGTTAATTCCATAATATTTGTGATAATTCTTTGATATAGATGTAGTAATGTGTAGTTCCTCAATCAATACGTTCCATTCATCTAGTTTATAAAATTGTTGGAGTCTCTAGAGACATGAATGGTGGAGGTTCATATATTTTGCAAATCTTAGAAAGATGCTCAAAGAAAATGGTTTTGTATATTTTTTTATGCTCATGCCTATGTTTCCATAGAAAGAGAAGAAATATGAATTGTGTATGAAAATTATTCCATTGGTTCCTCCTTTTTGGGGGATATGTCGAGTGGCTCCATCAAAGAATTCCCACTGGTTTTTATTTATGATCATAGATTTACTATTTGGAAGTGGTTAAGTTTTCTTATGAAAGGGATACATTTCTCCCTAAATAATTACGATTTCAAGAGAAAAAAAAAATAAAATAATTTTCCTCGTTTGCAAAGATAACAATATTTCATTGTAGCCATACGAACCCACTATAGTATAGTAGGCATAATATTATAATATTATAATGTCTAAACATAAAATATTATATAACAGTTATCATAATACCATATAATATTATTTTTAATAGCATATTATATTATATAATATTGAACATTTTAACTATAGAGAAATAGAAAGTAAGGCTTTTACACAAGGTTAAAGAAGTCAAATTTAGAAATTCATTAAAATCACAAAATCAATTTAAAAATCAAATACTAGAAATTGTTGATATTTCACTTCATTAAAATGGTAAAGGAACACGTAATGTCTTAACTTAGGTTTAGATTATTTTTACTTTAATTTCTTGTCTTTTTGTCCAAATAGATTCATTGATTTTAGTTAAAATGTTGACTTTCAATCTCATTTAGTTGATTGCACTTATGCATTAAATTTAGCGTAGATGTTGATTTGTAGTATTTTTTTGTTGACTACATTTGATACATTTCTTTCAACGTAATTTTTATTTCTAATCCTATTTGATTGTTTTCACTAGATGCGTTACTTTTAATGTAGTTGTTAATTTTCGATGTGACGTAACTATATGAGAGATGTACATTTCTTTAAAAAACATTAGGTTAATATTGTGCATTGATTTCAATATATGCACACAATAATTATTAATGTTGTGAATTCATCTTTGTGTTAGAATAATCATCAACCTAAGTGCATATTAAATAGCAATAAGTAACAAATATCCTAGATCCATCTTAATAATTAGTCTAGATACATATTAAACATAAATTAACAATAAAGAGGAAGCTGACAGATCTAGACACAATAAATAACAACTAATGATTCATTGATTTGAGGATAGATGTTAATTTGTGATATGATGTATGTAGATAGTTGTTAATTTTTGAAATGATGTTTGTTAATTGTGTGCATTGATTTCATTGTTTGCATAAGTTAATTATTGATCTTGGGAATTTATTTGTTTGTTATAGTAATCATTAACACATTTCCATATTGAACAAAAGTCAAAAACAAAGAGTGAAGATCCATTTTAATTATCATTGTACATCCATCCAAAATATAAATGAACAAAAAATAACAAGTTAACAAAGAAAGTAATAGGAAATGATTGTTACTAGAGAGTGTCAAAAACAAAGGGAAAAGAAAAGAGCATACTAATAAAGACAATAACAATTGAACAATGAAAAGAACATATGAAGGGAAAAAATGGACAAAAGCGTATGAGAGATAATATCATAGAGAATATGAAAAAACAAGGGTATGGAAAATGACAAATGAATAGTGTCAAGAGTAAAGAATGCATTAAAATACACAATGATGAGGAGACTAAAAAAATAATGGAGACAGAATAACAATTGAAAAACATGAAGCATAGAAAAAACAAAAATATTAATAACTATGAGAATCATCAAAGAAAACAATATTCAACCAACTCATGCATAGTACAACATACAAAAGAACATCATATGAAGAAAAGTTTAAAATAATTTTATGCCTAAGATCAACGTGTAACTCTCCTTAATATTAATATTTCACATTGAAATTTTCATGACAAGATTGATCAATAAGCTAAAATTCAAATATGTCATTTTTGTGAGGAGTCATAATTTGGAATTTAGATTTTCAGTACAAATAGAGGCTTAATATGCATGATATGTAGAAGGGAAGGAACTCATAAAATTAACCTTGGACATATTAACATATTTAAAACTATTAGATTAGTCATATGTTGGAAAACATTTATGTGGTTGCACATAGATGAAACAAACCTAGATCCATTTTAGCTCCATATATATTAAGCACCAAGAGGTATCAAATCTCTGGAGGTGCAAACCTTTTAGTACATTTTGCACTAGAAAAGAGGTTTGCACCTTAAGGGTCTTTATCCCTCTTAGAGCGTGTTAGATATGAAGTCAAGAGAAATCTAGACTAGTATTATTAATAGCTACAATCTAAAAGAGATTTTTAAACTAATAAATCTATTTGTACATTTACAAAATCATGATTTTACCAAAACTTATATCATGATATTTAATTGGAAAGAAAAACAAAAGCAAAACAAATAACATAGATTAACATGAATTTATAATTAAATTTATATAATTATAATTAAATAGAAAATTTCTTTTTTTTAATTTTTACTAAAAAATAAAATTATAAATTATAAAAATTTAAAAACCTATGTTTAAAATATTAATTTTAAATTAAACCATTAAAATTATATTAACATTTTTATATTTAAAAATCAAATACGATAAAAATAGTTTTAATATATACCGTAATTTTCAAATTAAACGAGGTCACCAATTTTATTTAGGATAAATAAAAGGTATGATTTAAATTATAATTAATTAACACAATTATAAATACATTATACTTAAAAACAAATAGATAAAAAAATTTTATATAACTAATATTTAAAATTAAAAATATAATTTAATGTTGGTGTGGGATATATGGTGGTGTTGAATGCTTTGTTAAAGTATTTTTTATATAAAGTTATTTATCATCCATGTGAATCCAGAATATGGGGATATGTTAAAAAATATATTTCTATCAAACATAAAAAAATAAATTTAAAGTACAATATAAATAAAACACATCAAACAAATTTTAACTATATCTAACACAATTATACATATAATTTCTCATTTATAAATTGAAACTATTTTCGTAAAATAACACATAACATTAATAATTAGAAAGTTATATCATCTGAATTTTAATAAAATAACGCATGACATTAATAATTACCAAGTTGCATCATGTGAATTTACTTAGACTTAGACTTTATTGTTGTGAGAGGGTGTTTTGACGTGTAATTTATATTTGTAATACTGTAATATTAAAAGTTGTATAGTAAATTAATTATTGACTTATTTTTATTTTCTTAATTAAAATTATTTTTATAAACTAATCCTAAAATTTTCCATCAACTTATACCATAATGTTTAATACTTAACATCAACTTACAATTCGCTACATTTTCAACGACAAATAACTCTCTAGTAGCTACATTGAACTAGGTGAGGCATTGAAATAACTCTTCAGTAGCTACATTGAACTAGGTGAGGCAGCATTGTTGGCCGTGATAATACTTCATTAGCATTGTGATTAAAATTTATGAGACAAAGAAAGAACAACAGCCAAGAGCATTGGTTTCCTAGTGTAGCCAACCTTCAACATTATGATTATGATTATATGTTCAGTCCGGAAAAACGACACGTAAGAGGGAAAACAAAACTAGAGGAAATAACACTACAATCAATTAGTGAGCTTGTGGTGAGTGTTGTGTTCTATACATTTGGGTAGAAACAATTGGACATGATTTCAGTTTTGTAGAACTCATCATCTTCACTAGATTCGCAGTGCTCGTCATTTCTATTTTGATTCATATGTTAATTAGGATGATTATGTGTAACTTTTTCATTGAAGTACATGTTTTAGGGCGCTGGACATTCGATTTATGTGCTTTACTGGAATGGATTCCAAACCATTATCTCGTTTGGAGGTTGGCCTCCGCCATCTTCAATCGGATTAATTATTCAAAATATAGAAAATCCCATATTTTATACGGGGTATTTAGTTGATGAATTCATAGTTACCAAGTTTGAATTCGAATTTAAATTCGATTCGATATGAAAAAAAATCGTTTCTTTAACATTTAATACAGAAAAAATTCACAAATATACATCTTACTCTATTTACCAATATATATCTTACATCATTATTAATAACATTTTTTCGTAAATTTTGAATATTTTAGATTAGCAATTTAATTATATTATAAAAGTAGCAAATAAAATTAGACATTGCAATTAGTAGAAACAATTATTCTTCAATGGAAGTGAATGAGATATTGAAATTAGTAGAAACAACTCTTCAATGGAAGTGAATAAGATACAATGGGAAAAAAAACTCTTTAACATTAAGAAAAAAGAACCCTTAAAATTGGAAGTTGGTCAATCAAAAGATAGTAACTAATGTTGTAGTTTTTCATGATAAATATTTAGGAAATTTCTTAATTACTAAAGTAAAATATAAATAAAAAATCATCAAATTAGAATTCTTGTTCTTTACCTAATTGTTCAAATAGAAGTGAATGAGATATTGGAATTAGTAGAAACAATTCCTCTTCGTCAATCAAAAATTGTAACTAGTGCCATAATTTTTAATGATCAATATTTAGACAATTTCGTAATTACTAATTGAATAAAATATAGATGAAAAATCATTAAATTAGAACTATCAAGAATCATCAAATTAGTTTTGCTATTTTCCTAATTGTACCGAAAGATAGTAATTAATGTTTTAATATTTAATAATGAATATCTAGACAATTTCCTAATTACTAACGGGAAAAATATAGATAAAAAATCATTAAATTAGAATTATCAAGAATCTTCAAATTAGAACTATCTTGCTGTTTTCCTAATTGTTTAAAAGATTTAGAAACCATATTATATTTTCTTTACAAATTTCTTAAAAGAAAAAAACTAAATTACAACCAATTTTAAAAACTAAATTACAACCAATTTTATTATGAATAAATAATTCCAATTACATTACTCACTCATCAAAGAATTATAAGAGAGGAGATTAAAATTAACAAAAAAAAAATATTGAATATATAATATATATATATAATATTGATATTATTTATTGTTAAATAAAAATATATATTAACACATTATTTAATTTAAACATACTTTTAGAGAACTTTTTTTTTTTAATATAAAAATAAAAAAAAATATTAGAAGTCAAATTTACTAACACATCAAACTTTGATATAAATAGAATTCTGAGTTTTTAATCATTAATCACAACAGTATTGTCGAACAAATACGGAAAATTATGTTTTTAACAGCTCAATAGTTTTAAACATCTATATAAACGGACAATTACGTTGAACCGTTAAATATTGTAATACCTCCCCATCAAAACATATATATAAAAAAAAAGAAAAAATTAATATGAGAACTTTAATACACATAGATAAATAACTTTTACATAGCGCAATAGTAAATCTTTTCCTTTGACATTAACAATCAACGTAATCCTCGGAGCCCAAGGCCTTTCTACGGTTCCACAGATTCTTTTAATTACGCACTGTATAAATCTTTAAATCTAGTTAAGTGCACATTAATGTTGACATCGGGGACTGGATTCTCATGCTAGCCATTCTCCGAGTTGTCAACTCAGGCTATATTGGTTTGATTGTCGTGTTTACCGCCCCATCCACTTGGCGCTTGGAGCTCACATCCGGGTGGCGCTTCCCATGTCCATTACCCGAGCCTTAACTCCAGCTAACCGAGCTGGCATGCACAATTTTCCCACTTGGTACAGCACAAGCATTCCACTGCCAAAGCTCTCCTCCTGGGTTACTACGCCATTATCGACGACGGAGAGGAGTCCTTCCGGATCAACGATCTACATTGACTCCGTGATAAAAAGTACTGCTGAAGGATTTTCTTTGTGGCATCCAAATTTTCTCGAGATCATTTTGCTGAAGGTTTCTGTCTCCTACAGGTCTCTGGCGATTCGAGTTCACCCGCTCATTCTTCCGAACAAGTTACTTCGAGCTATTCCAGAGTCACTGCCTACTAACAACGTTAATGTTAGGCCTGCACGTTGCTCGCTTGGTATTGATGTTTTCAGTTATGAATTTTTACCAGTGTTTTTCCTGCTCTCATCATTATTTTGGGTAATTTTCTTGTCGCAGGTACTTGGTCATGGTATCGTGACGGACTTCTAGGTAGGCGACCAGACCATGTTCCCTTATGCAGGTCGCCTTTCGGGTAAGAAGCATATGCCTCCATAAATTTAAGATAGATGGTGAATCCAGAATAATGGCGGAACTGCTTCCCTACTGGGAAAACCCGCTTGAACTCTGCTTTAGTTATGGGTGTTACAGATTGTATTTATTATTTTGATAAGGTTGCGGGCCTATTTTGGTTTTGTAATGTATTATTTTCCTTTCGGCATAGATCTAAGGATAGTGCGCTGGTTATCAGCTTCTTAACGTATATTGTTTTTACAGAACCACGGGTTGAACCCTTCTGTGGGTTATTCCCGGGTGAATACTTATTTAACGCTATGTGTTGCATGACTGTTCTAAATTTGTCCGTTATCGGGTTTACATATATATTTTCCTTCTGCTGCAATGATTAACATTAATGGTTATGCAATTGGTTCATATGTTTTCTATTTAGTTTGCATAGTTGGTGCTCTTAGCTGGATGTGGAAGGATTTTGTTTTCCCTTTTTCTTTGAGCCACCGTGCAGGGTTTCGATACCTGGTGCCGGTGCCCAGGGTTGGAATACGATTACTAGTTGATGATTGAAGGTTGCTTGTTATAATGGGTAAATGCCCCCTTTCGACTATGCTACCATTAATGTCGAATGATTTTCTTTTATCTATAATACGATTGCCACGACTTCTCCAATGATTATTATCATATTTATAATTCGAGAATATTTGCTTAATGCTTGTTTACTTGAACAATGGTCTTTTCCGGCTACGGTTAAATCTGAAGTTGCTTCCCTCCTCTTTTAATCTGATCTATGGCTACTCCTGTAAGGAGGTGCTACGACGATTTAACAGAAGCTTAGCCCAAATTACATGCATGTGGCTATTCATATATTTATGTTGTTATAGTTTTTGTTGCAAGACCATAGGAGTACTCATGTACGAGTATTAAATTCAGACTTGGTTTTAGAATGCAGTTTAATATACAAGTGCTGCTATTTACAAAGATTTATCTCGAAAAGTAAGCACCTGGTTTTGATTCTTTTCTTGGTTTTACAGTGGCTACTCAGTGATTTCAATCTTAAATACTTTATGTATTACACTAATTTTTGTCATTTACTGTTTG